>JAOUQV010000046.1:2203528-2214811 GCA_028565295.1 Aspidoras spilotus
AATTACAGTGTTAATGTTTATTATGTTCAGCCATGTATCAATTATTGGGAGCTCCACAAGGTGAACAACAGGAGTCCCATCTATTGCCAATTGTCCGCCCTTATGGTGGTATGGTATATTATGCTCATAGGGTTTATTATTTTGATAGGATTTATTATTGTAGTTGGATTTATTATAGTGGTAGGGTTTATTACAGTGTTAATGTTTCTTATGGTAGTAGGGATTATTATGGTATTAAGCTTTATTTTGGCATTGCAGTTTATTATGATGTTAGGGTTTATTATTGTGTTGGGGTTTATCATGGTTTTAAGGTTTATTATGTGTTGGGGTGGTTAGGGTTTATTATGGCTGAAGGGTTTATTACAATTTTCATCATACTGGGCCTACTTTGGCAACAAGACCCACTCATATCGTGGCAAGGGAGATGCAGGCCTGGACCCAATGATGCAAGACCTACAATATTAAAGTTTACTCTACTACAATTGAGAGCCCCTAGATTAATCAATTCCCAGTTGATCTTTTGAAAGCCACTAAAAAGAAGACATATTGTTTGTCATTCTTTGGGAATATGACTATAAGATCGACCTGCTACCTATTTGCACTTCCCTTGGTGGGAGTATTCCAAGAACTCTTTGCACCACTCTGCTATTCCAATGTGTACTTGGTTATCTGCCTTCACTATATTTACGAAACGCCACTGATAATCCGGCAGTTAATGATTTGTTTAAGAAGACTGAGAGAGTCTGGGCTCTCACCCACCAGAAACTGACCAATGCCATCGCCATGAAAAAGGCAGCGGACCGAAGACGGTGGGAGAACCCTTCTAATCAACAAGAGGAGAGAGTCATAGGTTCTTTCCTCATCGTTAAAAAGATTACAAGGTCACTTACTGGGTCCGTCTGCCTCGTCACTGTCGTATTCACCCCCTGTTACATGTAAATCAACTTAAGCACATTAAACAAGGGCCTCTAGCAGAAGTGGAGGAGACTTAATCTACGTCCAGACCTGTGAAAGATTATGCTGTGTATGCAATTAAACCTGGTTGCCAGGGAGATATACAGTCCAGAGGAGAACAGTTGGGTCATGGTTAAAGATATTTTGGATTCTATGCTCATAGCGTATTTCATCACAGATATTCTCAGAAAACAACTCCTCGTAAACCCAGTAGGCCCAGGGGGAGAAAGCAAGGCTCCCAAAGTTAACCCCTTGAGGGGGGGTTCTGTCACGTCTCTGTTTTGCAGACACATTTAATTGACTAATTAGAGCAGGCACTTTAGCCAGCTCACCTGGAGCTTATTAGTAAGGAGCTAACTAGTAAGGTATTTGAAGATCATTTTAGGCTAGAGTGCCTCATGGGTTAACACAGACTTCTATGCTCAGTTTAACACTATGGACTATGTTTCTAGGATCTCTTATTGTGCTTTATGTACTTAATGTGTTTACGTCTACTTTAAATAACCCATGCTCATGTTGTGTTGTTGTTAATCATGTGAGTTTGTTTATATCCTAACACTGTGCTGCTTGTGTTTTTGGTTTGTGTGTGTGTGTGTGCGCTAAAATAAACTTGCAGTTGTCTCCACATCTGTGTTACGGAGGGTCATTTTACATACTGGGTATGGTTTTCCAGCCCTTATGCTAAGAGATTCTTCCAGATTCTTTGAATACTTTAATGATATTATGCACTGTAGATGATATAATTCATATAACGCTTTGCAATTTTACACAGTCAAATTCCTTTCAAATTTTTTTATGATGTTTTGCTGTCATGAAATTTCAAATGAGCCAATATTTTGCATGACATTTTAAAATGTTTCACATTTGACATTTGACAGTTGTCTCTGTTCTATTGGGAATACAATATCAAATGTTGAGATTTGTAAATGAGTTCATTCCATTTTTATTTACAGTTTGTACTTTGTCCCAACTTTTTTGGAATAGGGTTTGTATAATTATTGAGTTTATTATGGTATAAGGGCTTATTATGGTGGTATGGCTTAATATGGTTGTAGGATTTATTATGGTGGTAGGATTCATTATTTTGGTAGGATGTATATGTTGGTAGGGATTATTAAGGTGTTAGTGTTCTATCCACAAAACACATCCCTATGTGAAGCTAAAAAGACAGAACATAGTTACCATAAATATCTAAATCTGATCTAAAACACCACTTAACATTCTGTTTCTAACGTGTTACTTGTAAACATGACATGATTCCATTGTGACATGTTTCAGTAGAATGTCTCTCTGAGACTTGTCTAAAGAACAGTTTAATGGTTAATCATTTAGCAGGACTACATCTCCTCCTTTTACTTTGGTGGTGCTAAATGTACCTGGGCTATAACGTCTTGTTATTTGAATGTTTTTAAAGGCTTAAAAGGAGTTTTCCAAAATCCACATCTCATTTTTTTCAGAGGTCAAGAATGTGATCCAGTGTCCGAATTATTTACATCTGGATGGCTAAGCAATATGATCATACTCAAACACCACTCCAAATTTGGGCAGGTACCATCGTTCTTTCTCTTTTATTATCCTGCTTGGTCATTGTCCAGCATCTTTTGCATGAGTTACATAAAATTATCTTGCAATGAAAAGATATGTTTCTCTGTTGCCTCGACTGCCATTGCCACCGTTACTCATCTGAGATAAAATGTTTCTGTAAAGCTCCTTTGGGACAATGTCCATTATTAAAAGCACTTTATAAATAAAATTAAATTGCCTGGTAAAAGGGTAATTATGTGACTTAACTGTTCTCTTGGTTTTGTAACACTTCGTTATTCATTACTTTAACCCCATAAAAAGGTCACAATGTAACATGTCTGCAATATTCACAAAATCCATACAGCAGGAAGGCATAATGATTAACTATCCAAGTAGGTACATTCCTTCACACACAGGAAAGCCCAGACCTGATGTCTGTGGCAACATATAAAAAGAACATTACAACAGAGCCTAAACAAAGAGGTTTTGAAGAGGTACAGAGGTACTGTAAGTCCAATAAGATATTTTCAAGCTCTTGTAACTAGATATATTTTTTTTTTAAGTGCACATCCTCAATGCCTCATGTGACTCATAACTCTCATCATGGCATTACCATACTATATCACAATCGGCTGTCTGATTAACGGCATGTATGGCACGAATGCATTTAAATTTCTCTGATGATTTTTGAAGCAACCATTTTGTTATTAAATCAAACATTTCATCGGGAGACAGATTTAAGTCTTTGGTTGCTCTAATGAATGAGGTTTTATCCAATAGTTTTCAGGTTGATTGTCAAATTGCAGAAGACTTCTTTGCAGATAAGGAATTTTGCAAATTCTTGTGTATTATTTAAATCAAACATCTATAGTCTGCCGTGACATCTTTGTTTTGCTTTTGCCACTGGAGAACCTGTAGCTTTGTCCCTATTTTTTTCTCGGCATAAGCTTGTTTGGGGTTTTTTTTGTTTGGGTCACCATAATTTATCATTTGAAATTCTTGTTTGATTTTATGAGCTTTGTGTTTGGCTATTTGTTTCACCATAATGATTCCTTCCTTCACTGAGGTTCCTTTAGGTACCGGTGATTTTTGTTTTTATTAAGTGACTGTGACTGCATCGTAGTTGGTTGAGGCAAACCTTCCATCTCATACCAGTGACTATTTCCTCTTGCTTTTCAGCAGTATATCCTTTAGGATATTTTTTTTCCTGAGTGTAGACTCATTGATTAAAGTAGTTCCCGCTGCTTGATCAGTAGAAGACTTTTTCTTATGATTTACTATTAAAAGATAAAAAGATTCAATTAAATTCAGTTTGGTTTTAGTTATATAGCACATGTTTTTCTGTGTGTGTGTGGCCGCTCCAGCCACACCTGATTCTACCCTGTGGATTCCACAGCAGCAACTATATCTGGGCCAGTGGCATTGAGCTAGTAGATTTCTTCCATCATGTTATGTCTCCCCTTGTTTGTGATGTATGTTCCCACCTCTTTTTTGGCCCCCTCTCTTTTTTCTCTTGTGTTACTGCGCCTCTGTTACAGCGCTGCCATTATTTATGGACAGTGGCATGACTGGGATTAATGTTCCTCCCTTGGTTGCACTGGGGCTGTGTCTTGACATGTTTGTCTATGTGTCTGGCCATCTGTGTGTCTTTGTGTGCACATTCGCTAGTTTGTGTGTATGTGTTTGGCAGCATTCATCTCCGGGGGGCATGGCCACTCCAGAGGTGCGTGCGCCATTTCAATGTCGCACACCTGAATCCTATTCCCAATTTTAATTGGCTTTATAGCGGAGCTGGAAGTGGAAGGTGCACATTCATTTTTGGAATATGTGTGTTATCGTGATTGTCTGCTGTATGTCCATGGCTGCCTGTCTTAGTGTGTTATTTAATGTTTAATATTTTTTTCATTCACAGTTGCTGGCTTCCAAGGACTAAAACGGACTTTTCAGATGGGAACCAGCAGTCAACTGATCCGATTTCCTCCTGCCACAATCCTCACCTTATCCACCACAGACTGTTTATTGTGCACTATTGACTATATATATTGGTGCGGTAGTGCATTGTGTAGCCTGGTTGCTTCATCGCAAAAATAAATTAGCTTCAATTGGTCAGGGCAAGATGCTTTTCCTTCCAACATATTGCAATCAAGCCAACTGGAAATGCTGGTTATCTGTCCAGCTCCATGCCAGGGAGCCACAGTGCTCATATATTATACGATGTAAAGTTTTACGGTTGTCATTGTTTTATTTAACATTCTGTCAGTTTAGAATCCAACAAATGTCTTTTGTAACTGTATGATGTGACCTCAAACATATACTGTATTAAGCATTCTAACAGCCTGACCTTGGCCTAGGAAATTGTCTAGAATATGGAGATTTTGGAATGCACAGATGATCAGAGACCTCTATATGAACCCATAATTAGCCTGCCTAATTTTGCCTATATCTTTTCATGTACTAAATACCACCTCTGAGGAGAAAGAGAAAGCTCTAATTTACTCCAGTTTCCTTTGCTTAAAATTAAATACATCTATATGAGTACTTATCTATTACAAAAAGAAAAAGTAAATTTGTGTTTACAATGAATACGTACTGTGTTCTAGAAATGTATATAGCCTGAAGTAGGAGCTAAAATGTCTCTCAAACAACATTCCTAAAAGCTATGATAATCCTAATGATAATGATATTTGCTTATTTTGGCTCTTAAGAATATCCTTGATTTAGCACTGATACCAATAGATTTTTTAGATATAACCCAAAAGGTTAATGATGAAAGGTTATGGTAGTGATTGAAGGAATTGCTGAAGAACCCAAGGGCAAAATCTAACAGCATTGTTGTTATATTACACACGAGGCCACAGAGCTGGAAACACACTTTTTCCTTAGCCATATTACACTAAGCGTTTAGAGGGATCACAATAGTTGGGACACTGAAGTCGACTTCCGGTTGAGTGAACGCTGGCATGTTTGTCTGCCGCTGCTCTCCGGTGTTCGTTTGTTTGTTTGTTGCGTTGTTGTTGGTATGTGCCATACAACCTGGATAAACACATTTTAAACCATTTTGTCCTGGAGTAAACAGAACCTGAAGCTCTTTGGACTTTACTGGACTTTGTCACCTGTCTAACTCCACAGGCTACTTTTATTTGAGGAACGCTGAGTGAACGCTGACGCGAATTGCTGCCGCTTCCTCGCCGCTTCACCTACAGTGTTAATCGGAAGGATCCATATCTGGTTGGTGTCTGTCTGGACTCTGCTGGCATTTATTCACCAACCTGTGACGGGTCTGCTCCAGTACTCTGCTGCAGAGCTTCTTCGGTTCCATTTCCACCTGCCTGCACCTCCATTGGATTTATTACGGTTACACCCGGATATAGAATTTCTGCCTCGCTGGAGATATATTCACCGCGGGTCTCGTCGGAATGTCCAGGAAGACTCGTCGAAAGCAATTAAATCATTCTGGTCCACTTTTCGCCATCCTTAGCGAATCACTGGTCGGGTTGCTGACCACAGTGTGCTAGCCTGCCTAGCCCGGTCGGCTAAAACCCCGGCTAAATGCGAAAACTCCACTGTCAACATCGGTCTGCTCAATATCCGTTCACTCATGAGCAAGGGGCATCTCATCCAGGATCTCATCACGGACCGTAAGTTGGACTTTCTCTGTTTAACTGAAACTTGGCAACAACCAAGACACTTTACACAACTCAATGAATCTACTCCTCCGGGGTTTGTTTACATCTCCCAACCACGTGTCATCAGCCGGCGAGGAGGTCTCGCGATAATTCACCACCAGAAGTGGAAAGTCTTGCTGGTGTCTGTCCCTACCTTCTCCTCCTTCGAATCGTGTGTAAGCTGTCTGGATCTATCCCCACCATAATTACTGTTATACCTCTTACCAAATACTTCATGAGTTGTATTGAGGGTTTTGGACTTCAGTAATATATCAGTTTTTCCACTCACTGCAAGGGTCACATCCTGGATTTAATCTGCTGTTCAGGTTTATCTCCACTAGACAGTACCGCTGATGAACTCCCCATATCTTACCATTTCCTCCTATTATTTAATGTCTGTCTCGCTCTGTCTATCAATAAATCCCCCCGTCTCATTTATTTCAGCAACATTAAGAACATTAATTTGGATTCTCTCTCCTCCAGTATTAACTCCACAATGGACAATGATAATCTAACACCCTTGATAGACTAGTATTTCACTACATTACTGGGCTTTATTCTGTTCTCGACTCGCTGGCTCCACCCGAACTTCGGATTATGAAGGCCAAACGCCGGCAACCTGAGCGGCTCCAAAGGAAACTGGACTATCTGTTCATAAAGACATGTACAGAAATCATATGCTACACTACAAGGACTGTATTTCAGAACGTAAATCCAATTATTACACTGCCATAATCCATTCAAATGAAGGTAATTTTAGGTCACTATTCTCACTGTACAAAAGTATTACTCAAGCCCCGGACTCTCTTTCATCTCACCTGCATTCAGATGATTTTTGTAACTCTTCTTTAATGACAAAATCAGTACAATTCACCATCATCTTAGCTTACAACCAGCTTCCAAGTTTATCTCTGATTTCTCTCCTCCCCCTCATTCTTTCTCTCTCTTTCATCTCCCTTCCACCTCTAAAATCTCAGACATCATCCGGAATCTTAAGCCATCTACCTGTCAGTTAGACCCCATTCCCTCAGTACTAGTAAAACCTGTCTTCCCTCACTGGTCCCATAATTTCTTCTATTATCCATTCCTCTCTTTCCACTGGAACTGTTCCTGCTTCTTTCAAATAATAACTGGTGCAGATCCAACTACCTTCAATAATCTACAGCCGATTTCTAATTTACCCTTCATTTCCAAAATTCTAGAAAAAATAGTAGCATCTCAACTCCATACTTACTTATCCTATAACAACCTGTATGAACAGTTCCAATCTGGTTTCCGCCCTCTCCATAGCACAGAAACTGCTCTGATAAAAGTCACTAATGACCTCCTCATGGCAGCTGATTCAAGTTCATTCTCCATCCTATTTCACTGAATTTTATATTAAAGTAGGTTAATAAATAAATAATTAGGCAAATGAAAGTAAGGGAGAGAGCAGGTTTTGATGCGCCACTTATACGGAAGCGGTGATGGAAGTGGTAGACCATGCAGCTGAAAAAAGGAAATATGAAGGAGGGAACGGGAGAAGGGGTACATTTAAATATAATAAGATTTTTGGTAAAAGGGTGGAGAAAATTAGCCATAAAACACAACAAGCACAAGACAAAACTCAAGGTGCTACCTCTGAGAAGTAGCACGAAGATTTACATGTATATTAAAGCCGGAATACAGCATGAAGAGAGAGAAGTTAAAGGAAGAGCTGACCCTACATTGCACCTCTTATATAATTAACTCTATATAATTAATATTTAAAATTAAACACACAGGCAGTACATATGATGGTCAAGTTCATTTTCAGAAATCTTGTTTTTTTAATTATGCAATCTAGATAATACCAAATTGTTATTAGGTTGTTATAATAAGAACATTAATAATACATTATTTTAGCGCTTTTCACAAACTCAGGGTGACTTGACATTTAGAAAAGTAAGGAAAGAAGGGATAAAAGAAACAAATGCAGATAATAGAGACAGGGCTGACATTAGTGGCAGCAGGCAGTATGGACTTAGTATTGCCTACCCCAGTGTGTTTGTGGATCAACTGACCCTGCCTTCTTTCCTCTGGAAGAGGAAACAGTATTCAAGGCATCATGAAATTTGAGCTGAATTCTTATTTTCTAGTTTCAGCTTCAATGAAAAGCATTAGTCACCATCAGATTATATTATGAGATGCACAAGTTTCACATCTAATAATATTATTCCTTATTTTATTTTAGTAGTAGTATTTATTTGTTAGAAAAGTAATTTATATAATTAATTTGACTTGTTTCTGAAATTAGAATCACTAATATGTGTACAAGACATAGAACCAAATTAATTTCATACCCTGATATTCTGCATCTAAAAAAGAATCAGAAACAGCTATATACAAATAGCTATATACAGTTTATCCAACTTTATGTGGTCCCATGGCACAAAAACTTATAGTGTGCCCTCAAGAAACTCAATCCAGGAGCCCAATGCAAATAATAATTTCATACTAGATTTGGAACGGCCAGGACTTCTGTATTGAAATCAGGATCAGTCAGGCATTCTGTGAAGACATCAGGTTGAACACTGAAGCAGGTTCAGGAACAGATTCCAAAATATGAGCAATGTGCAATGAAGCTGGTAGACCTGCTTTCAGCATTGGACTTCCTCACATACAGTGGGTCATCTTTCAGCTCCTGGTATGTTCATGCTAAGAACATGCAAGCAATAAAGCAAAATTCAGCAAGGCTTTAAATCATAAGAATCATTTTATATATATACAGTACATTTACAAAGGTAAAAAAGTCATTTGTCTTTTATCTCTTTACCTGACAGAGTATATGGACAGAAAGGTAACTAGCTGGTAGCAGTACTACTTTAAAACAGAAGTATGTCATAACCTTTTGTGCAAGTATTCCATTCTGCAAAATAATTGAAGACCCCAAAAGTAAAGCATTGCTTATGTATTGTAGAAAGTAACATTGTCATTATTAAAATAGGTATACTATTAAAATTTGTATACTAGGTGATTTCATTGTGGCTTGACTATTTCTCATATTTTATATCCACTTAGATTTTTTCATGCTAGTTTAAATGGGAAATTCATATCCAATCTAATGGCATTTCAGTCCAATGGCATTAGTATCTGTAGCATTGCAAAAAGAGTAATTTGAATAATGAAGCCTGACAACATTTAGGCACTGTTAGTATCTCAAATCTATATTAGCTTTGAGAGCATTAGTGATGGGACATTATAAAACAAGGCAATGATAAGCTGCAGCCCTTAATCTGTAGGTTAATGCTTATCCACACAATCATCATCATTACAAAAAGGAAATATTACATAAAACACAAATACAACACCTGACAATCATGGAAATGAACGTCACACTTGACTTGAATGTGTTCATTATGCTTCTCTAATGAAAGCACTAAAGCACTGCATAATGTCGCTTCTTAGCAGTGTATTTTGGTGATTGGGGATCTTAGAACCTGGCTAAAATAGCTCCATTTCACCTTGCTGAAACCAGCCATGCAAATATTGCATGTCCAAAACTCATAAAGCCATTGCCTTTGTTCTTTATGGCCCATGTATGTCCAATCCTCAGCCACCGTCTACCGCCTTCTCTGTTCAAACCGAGGAGGGTTACCCCACACCACCTTATAAATCTCAATGACAATGACAGGCAAGTGTCCAGAGCTTCAGAAAAGGCTTTAAATTATTGCAACTCAAAGAAACCCTTCCCATATTCAGCTTAATTACTATAAAATTGATAACCAGATAATTGATAATACTGTGGTGAATAATGTTGTCGATTTTATCCCTAAATCCCATTTTGGTGGCCATCTGGCCCACCTAAACAGCTCCCTGGGGAAGAGAGGTAATAGAGAATAATTACTCTCAAGTAATTTATTTCTGAGGAGTGTTTAGCGCTTATTTGTTTTATTCTCTGAACATTTATTTTTAATCCAGGTCCCAGTTCTGCTGACAACACAAGACCATCCTCATGTCCCTTAATAGATAAAGATGTGATTGCACCTGTCTGTTTTTATAAACAATGCTGGCTGGTTTTAAACAACAATGCCTTGGAAAAAATTTGCATTTTACATATATTTTTATCAGTATTGTATTTTCCAGTATAATCAAGATCTTATTATTAATACTTGTTCAGATATCCCACAATTAATAAACTGTGTAGTTTATTACATATTTAATTAATTATGAACTTATTAATATGTTATTCGGTTTCAATAATTATTTGTTATCTACTAGGAAATTAAATGCCGTAAGTACAAAAAAGCTAAAAGAGATCAGCTTTTTATCAAAGGAATATAAATCTGAAAATTCCAGTAGGACCTGGAAATTTAATTTAATACAATTTGTGGATTTTATAAAACATAAAACTAGAAGAAAATACGATCTAATTATCCACTAAAGCATTAAAGACCTATTTAATACATGCAGTGCGTTTTTAATTAGATTGTGATGAATTTGGTTTTATTTATATAATGCTTTTTACAGTGGAACATGATCATGAAGTTAAGTAAGGTTAATGTTTATCTCTAAAGCGCAAGCCAGACAGTGTTGATGGCAAGGAAAAACGCTATGAGAAAAACCAGACTCAGAAAGGAATGCCATCCTCATTTGTGTGGTAACAGATTTACAGTCTGTAAAAAACAAATCTTTGAAGGAGTTTGTAAATTGACCCTCAGGGTGCATCAGGTGGGTGTAGCAAATGAGATTTGGGTTCTCTCTCAGTGGTAGTGTGTTTACCTCAGCAGAAAAAGAGATAGCAGAGAAATAAATGATTAGGCATAATGGAATTTGTTATAGAACAGGAAGGAGGACCCAATTGTGTTAGCTGGAGAACAGGGTTTAAAAATTAAAAAATGTAGGAAGAAACCATGAAGTTATAATACATTTTGGATTTAAACCAGTGATGTTGCAGGTTACGCAAGGATCTGAGACAGAGTGTTAACCCGCTGAGCTAATTTGGCATGATGTAAAACACAGACTGATAGATTTAAGAGAGGAAAGAAAAGGGTCACATCACCCCAAATTCAAAGTTACTGCATTGGCTTCCGTTATGTCTGCGCATTCAGTTTAAAATTATTGTATTTGTTTTTAAATCCCTTTATGGTCTTGCACCCCAGTATCTGTCGGACATACTGCA
>JAOUQV010000046.1:2252719-2267358 GCA_028565295.1 Aspidoras spilotus
GTTTCAGTTTCATTGTCTAACCCCTGTATATATATATATATATATACGTATATGTATATATATACGTATATATATATACGTATATATATACATATACGTATATATATATACATATGTATGTATATATATATACGTATATGTATATATATATAATGTAATGTAAACACAATTTAGGTGCTGTCTGAATTCACAGGAATGATGCTAAATGTCTGAAATCCTGCAACCCAGTGAGAGGCAACCCAATAAATGTTATATCAGCCACATTTGCCTCAAAGCCAAGAGAACTAACTTTACAAACAAAATGAAAAGAACGAGCAATTATACAAAGAAATAAACTCTTCAGCAATGCCAAGTGTATGTTGCCAAAGAGTTGGAAAGGCTGGAGGAACACACACCAGATGACCTATGAAAGCAAATGAAGGATGTCCTGCTGAATGCTGCTAAAGACACAATACAACTGTATTTCCAGTGAAACATTTGAGTAGATAAAGAGACAAAAGCAAAGTATTGAACTTATTCCTGTAAACTTTGAAGTGAAGTACAGAAGATGCTCAGAAGAGAAAAGTAATCTTAGGGATTTGTTTTGCATTGAGCTAGTAGAAAATGCAAAGAAAAGTAACTTGATGGCCTGTATTCAAGATAGTGTAGGAGCAAGATAGTGTAGGAGTTATTGAAACAAAGGCGTGTCAAAGGAAGAAAGGAATACTGTAAGGAACTGTACATTAGTGAAGAGGTGAACATACAGACTGATGTAGATCAAGCAAGCCATGCTATAATTAGAGAAGGAGGAGATTCCACTGCCTAAGAAAGGCGACTTGCTCTTCTTCAGATCGGATAACAAACCTGTGTATGCATCAAGACATTATTCAATGAAATATTTGAAAGTGAAATGATGTTTGAGGAATAAAAGGAAAGTGTACTTGTACTGATTTATAAGAACGAAGTTTCTGAAAAGTATGTTAGATTGGTGCAGGATATGTATAAGAATAGCATGCCAGTAGTCAGATGTGCAGTAGGAGTGACAGATAGCTTCAAAGTAAAAGTGGGAATGCATCAAGGATCGGCTCTGAGCCCCTCTGATGATGGACAGACTAACAGATGAGGTCAGACAGGAATCACCATGGACTATGATATTTGCTGATGACATTGTTTTCTGTAGTGAGAGCAGGAAAGAGCTAAAAGAGAACTTGGAGAGGTGGAGGTATGCTCTGAAAAGGAGTGGAATGAAAGTCAACAATTGTAAGAAAGAATACATGTGTGTGAATGAAAAGGGAGGGTAAACTATGTTTTACTAGGTAAAACTATCAGGCTACTGGGAGAAGTGGTCACAAAGATCTAGGAGTTCAGGTACTTGGGATCAACTGTCCAAGGAAATGGGAAGTGTAAACAACAGGAAAAGAGCTGGAGGTGGCAGAGGTTAAGATGTTAAGGTTTCGTTGGGAGTGTCCAGGATGGACAGGATTAGGAATGAGAACATCCTTTTTTGTTGTTAGAGGATATGTCTAGTGATTTGTGCAAAGTATTGAGTATTCAGTATAGATGAATGGATAGAGAAGTTTAAGGAATGTTGCACAAGTGTCAGACATGAATAAGTATGCCTGTCTATGTCCACAGTTGATGGCAGTATTGACTGTGTGCTTGTACTGATTCTGCTGGAACAGAACAATGACAAAATGATGACTTGAAGATTGTGTGTTCAAATTTTAGTCACAGTAATGCTTCTGGCAGTTATTTATTCTGTGTAAGAGTACACAGGATGTTCCCAGAAGATTCTGTCACTTGCGCAACACAAGCCCACACTGGAAGCTGAACACAAGGGCAGACCAGGCAGTTGTAGAAGACGAGGTGAAAAGTAAAAAAGAAAAACTCAGATATTTTTTAAATGGAATTTATTGTTAATGAGCTCCCCCTGAAACCCAGTAATAGGGCAAAGAGCTAAGGTAATATTAGAGTATACGCTATATAGAGAGGAGTCTCCAAACTTCCAGTAAATTCAAAATAGTACACAATGGTACATGACCCACATAAGTAAATTGTACATGACTAATTTTTAGTTTTAACGCTATCTCCTACAACAAATTAGAATTCAAAGAGAAATTTTGCTTGTTTAAGTAATAATGCATTTGTGCTGAGGTTAGTTTAATAATTATTTCTACACATTTCATACATATCTATCATATTGCCTATGTAATTTAATAAGTGGTTTTATTTAATCTGTGTATGTGTATCTGAGCCTAATATTCACCAGAAGGATTACTTTTAAAATAAGTAAAACCTGCCCCCTACAGACCACAAAAAATACTCTAACCCATTCCTTTCAACATTACTGTATCTCTCAATGTATCCTGGATAGAATGCATGGAGAATGTATCCTGGCAGAATGCATGGTGCTGGGAAAAGCTATGAGTTTTAGTAAAAGGGGTTTGATTCCACAGGCTGCAACAGCTGTCAGGATACTGGGATCCTCAGAAAGCTTTCATAGAGCACATCTGTGCAGTCAATCATCACAAAGCACTGAAAATGTATTATGACATGAAGCTGCTGGTTTTTCCTGAAAAAAAGGAGAAAGTGCTCCAGATGAACTGTGCCAGAATATACAAGACGGTTAATAAAACTAAATTTTAGTAAAAAATCTAATTACTGTAAAGTTCTGTGAAGAAGTCTGCACATGCAAAAGACAAAAAATTTAATTAAAGTAAGCCCTAGCTTGGTGTGTTTTTCTCAATCAGTGTTCAAATATAATTTATGCAGTTTAATAAGCAAAATATGCAATGCGTTTTCAAAACATTTTGGAGAACCTGACAGATGTTCTGGAGGACTTGACTGTCACACTTGCATCATTATGGTTTTTTTTTTTAAAAGAGCTCTGTTATGTAATATACTGCACACTTTACTGACTCACAAACATTTTTTTCTTAATGTTCATTAATTAAGTAATGTTTTGGAATCTTAAATCATTCTTTACTGACTCATTACTGCATAATTAATATATTCAAAAATATATTTAGCAACATTTGTACTAGCAATAGTAGTGTGCCTAAAACTTTTAAAATGTTGACCAAACTTACTTTAAATGAATTGAAATGCACTATATATAATAAAAGAACTTAGTGAGTATGGTAAAGATTTAAACAAGTATCTGGCAATTTATATAAAAGAGACAATCCAAAATATACTACTGGAAGGTAGAAAATAACTACATTTAACTGAAGAGATAGTGAGCGGACACCTTTCTTATCATTTTGATGTAACAGTTGTGTGAATTATTTTGTGAAAAAGATTTATGACTTTTCTAAACATATAAAATCCAACCTAGAGGTAACAAAAGTATGTACAAGTTTTTTGCATTATTCAGTGCCAGCATACTTCTGATCTTAGCAATGTTTTTAAGATGAAAGTATGCTATCCTGGTGGTATTATCTACATAGGATTCGAAGGAAAGACTGGAATCAATAACCACACCAAGGTCTTTTACAGCTGTATATGGTGTAATTGAAAGACCATCTAGAGATAATAAAATATCAAAAACTTTACTTCTAGCTGCCTGTGGGACTAATATCAGTACTTCAGTTTTATCAGAATTAAGTTAGGGAAAATTGTTTAACATCCACTGTCTAATGTCCGTCACACATTCGTCTTTCCTCACAATTGTCTGACACATAACTGAGTATTATTAGCATAACAGTGGGAGATGATATAATGCTTGCAAATAATATTACCCAGAGGTAGCATATATAGAGAAAATAGTAACAGGCCTAAAACAGAGCCTTGTGGGACACCAACATTTACCCTACTGTGTATAGAATAGTGGCCATTTACATCTACACACTGATAACGATAAAGACAAATAAAACCTGAACCAGGAAGGGTTGTTACTTTAATTCCAACAACATTTTTTAGCCTATTAAGAAGAATATCATAATTGATGGAGTCAAAAACTGCACCTAGGTCAGGCAATATAAGCATGTAAACAAACTAAATCTTGAGTGACATTTTTCTAAAATATTATTTTTATTTAGGTATGAACAGTACTGCTGCGCTACAATCTTTTCTAGGATCTTGGAGTTAGATATTGGTCTATAATTTGACAGCTGGCAGGCATCAAGACTAACAGCACTAAGAGCTTTTCTATAGATTTTGCAAAATCACTAGGATATGCAGAAAACAGTTTGTAAATGCATATATCTGTTGTCAGTTATTTCTGCGGTTTTCCCGCAATTACCTATCTATGTTTATTTGGGACACAAATCCTTTTTAGGTATGCGCAGATGCACTGCGATTTACTACATAAATACTGTCTAGGGTACCTTGTTTACAGTTTTTGGGATACAGCCCTTCAAATTACTTCCTACCGGCAACAAATGCTATGTATTTAATCTTTGTGTTTTTGTAATATATGTGCATTTCTGATAATACTATTGCAATATTTTCTTTTTTTGTACTGTTTATTGATGCTTGGATGTTTGGATGTCTTTTAAAGACTTCTTTAGTTTTTAATTCTATGTATTTAGGCTTGCATTTATTAAACACAGCCCTTTTCACATTTTTCACAGCCCTTTCGCGGTTAGGTTTTTGTTTTCACCCACACAAACTAACTGTACAGTGCCTAATAAAAGAAGGAATGAAACTTATAACACTAAAATGTGGAGTCGTCAGACAACAGGACAATTTTCCACTTTCTGTCAGTTCATCTCACGTAGTGTCATCTGTGACTTGCAGTTGGTTTTATGAGAGACGGATTGATTTCTTCACACTTAGCGACCCGAATCTTGGCATAAAATTTTTTATGATAAATTTTTGTCTTTTGAATTTTTTACATTGAATAAAAATCCAGTAGTGGAATTTACAGAAAAAAAATGTAATGAAAAAAAATCAAAGGCTTTAAAAATGAAATTCTGATGAGAATATATAAAATATTTTCCATATAAATTGGTAACTTGACGTTATGATGTTTTGCTTACCTATAGTGTTTACCAACAGCAGGTTTTGCAAAAAGATTCAGTTCTTAACTAAAGATCTAGCTGTATCTCGACTACAAATTTTATTCAAAAAAATTTTGCAAAATCAACCTGCTTGTTATACTTTTGAACACTACTGCTGAGAGAGCACTTAAGATAAACAACCAAATACAATTTGGCAATTTGTCTTGCTGAAATAATCAGAAACGTCCCTGAAAAAGACAGCAAAATCTGTATGTATTTTTCAGCATCAATGGTGCCTTCGTAGAGGTAAGTTACTCATACCCTGGGCACTAACACACCCTCACAACCCCAAAATGTGGAGTCGTCAGACAACAGGACAATTTTCCACTTTCTGTCAGTTCATCTCAGTTGAGCTTGGGCCCGGAGAATCCGGCAGCAGTATTGAGTGTTGTTGATATATGGCTTTTGCTTTGCAAGATAGATGGAGTAATAACTTGTGTTCACTGATAATGGTTTTCTAAGATTTTCTGAGCCCATGTGGTGATATCAATTATAAAATGATGTCAATTTTTAATGCAGTGCTGCCTGAGACATCAAAGATCGTGGACATTAAATTTTTTCAACCTTGCCACTTACTTGCATATATTTTGGACTGTATATGATAAAATCCCTGAACTCCCTGAAGTTGAATTATGAGTAATATTGGTCTTAAACTGTTGAAATATTCACTTATGCAGTTGTTCACAAAGTAGTGAACCTTGCGCCATACTTGCTTGGGAACAACTGAGCCTTTTCTGGATGCTCCCTTTATACCCAAATAATCATGACACTCACCTGTTCACAATTAATTTGTTCAACTCTGGAATGTTTCAAATAAGCATTTTTTGTGCCATCATTAACTTTCCCAGCCTTTTCTTGCCCCTTTTTGGAACATGTTACAGGCATCAAATTCAAAATTGGTACATATTTGCTAAAAACAATTAAGTTTATACATACATGAAATATATTGTAGTGTATTCAAATGAATATTGGTTAAAAAGGATTTTCAAATCATCATATTCTGTTTTTATTTATGTTTTACACAATATCCTAACTTTATTGGTATATACACACAAACATATACATACACAAATACACACATACACATTAACAATACTAAAAAAGGATGAAAGAGAGAAATCTGTATCTACAACACTGATCGCAGCACAGTTTATCTCATCAGTCATTCAGGATGGACTGCATATGATTTAATAACAGAGAGGACTGGGGACCAAGTGAAATATTTTTGTAAATTAATAAAATAATACAATATAATTTTTGTGTGATGACCAATGTAGGATATTGAGAGGTGTACAAGAAACATTATATCACATTACATATGAATCCATTCATGACCAAGCAAGCCTAAAATGGGCCAGACAGATATCATTTTATAATGCATGTTATGCTGCTGTACCATTTACCATGGCCAGCAGTGTGGAAAAATGCAGTGTATAAGGGTGAGTTTTACTTAATTCTGATAAAACTGAAGTATTGGTATTAGGACCACAGGCAGCTAGAAGTAAAGTTTCTGATAGATGGTCTTTTATTTACACCATGTACAGCTGTAAAAGACCTTGATGTGATTACTGATTCTAGCATTTCCTTCAAATCAAATGTAAATAATACCACCAGGATAGCATTCGTTTATCTTAGAAACATTGCTAAGATCAGAAATATGCTGGCACTAAATGATGCAGAAAAACTTGTACATGCTTTTGTTACTTCTAGGTTGAATTATGTACCAGAGCTCCCTCATGTCTGTGCTACCTTCTGGTTCTACCCCATAGTTATGCTGGCACAGCGCTAGTCTGTTACAACTTGCTCTCTGCACAACTTGTGTTTGAATTGTCCATTACATTGTTGATTATGTCTAACTTTCTTTATTCGTTTTTCCTTCCTCTCTTGTGGTTAGGCAACCAGCTGGTTTGATTTGAAGTACTGACAAGTCATGGCTGAAGTGCCCTTGGAAAAGGCGTCTAACCCCCAGTTGCTCCCCGGGTGCTGTGCTGGCTGCTCAATGCTCTAGGCACGTGTGCATACTTCACCTGTGTGTGTTTCACTGCACAGATGGGTCAAATGCAGAAGACCAATTCCGCTGTGTGCAAATATAGGGGCAAAATGTATCACTTTCACTTTCAATCGTTTCTATGATGTTTTTTTTAACCACTCTTTCAGATGAGCTAAACCTAATACAGTGGAGGAACCAGAAGATATCAGTGACCCTGCACCGCCGGATTTCCTCCAACTGGCCATTCACTTTGATTATTATTATTCTAAATTGTATGTTTATGTTATATATATATACATATATATATATATATATATATATATATGTATATATATATAATGTTGACACTAGAGAACAGTTAGGGAAATAACACATAACAAAATAGTCAATGGGAAAACTTTAGTTAGGACAGCAACTGGGCTCAAACCAGCTGAACCATGTTGAACACTGCTACAGCATTAAATACAGCAGAGCTTAAATACAATTAGACTGTCCAGGACATCCTTTATCTAATGTCACCTCTACAGAAGCATGCCCAGTCATTGTAGGAAGGTCATGCAGGCCACACACTACTGATCATAATTTTAACTTGCTTTAAGGAATTTCCACTGAATGAATTCCAGAGATGTAGAATGCTCTGGAGCAGGTTTTTATCAATGACTTTCTATACATTTCTGCATTCATATTTCCCTAGTCTCCTAGTTCCTCTGCCTAAAATCAATCCCACATTGATAAGATTCTACTGTAGTCAACACTGTAGTGACAGTGCCTAGTTTCCTCCAAACATGAAGCTTGGCATTTAGGCAAAAGAGTCCAATCTTTGTTTAATCAGATTTAAAAAATGTGTTTTTTTGTTTCACATTGTATTTTGCCTATTACAAGATGTATGTGTATGTATATATAAATCCATAGGGTTTAATATGATGTCAGTCCATCCTTTGCAGCTTTTACAGCTAAGAGTTCTCAGTCCCCAACATCATAGTTGTGCTCTGCAGGAGATCATTTTTTAGAAAAGAAAGCGATTGGATACGGTTTATTTGACTCTTCATGACATTGGGACAGGACAGCCCCAGTCCTGTCTCAGAAGTATCTACCTCCACACAAAATGGCAACTCAGGGTTGGGCTGCTTTAGAATAGGGGCCCTTGTGAAAGCACCCTTTAATGCATTGAACACTCTTGTAACTTTCATAGACAGTGACAGGCGCTTGGGGTTCCTTTTGAGAAAGTTTTGTAGAGGTGAACAATCAAACTGTATTTTCTAATAAAATATCTGTAAAAGTTGGCAAACCCTAAAAAGCACCAGAGATCCTTTATCCTTTATTGACAATCGCTTCAACCTTATTCTGGTTCATGGCAATTCCCTCAAGTCCAATTTTATATCTCAGGAATTCAATCTCTCTCTGAATGAATAAACATTTCTCTCCCAATGTACAGTTGGTGATGTAACAGTCTTTGTAGCACCATTCTGATGTGTTTTACGTGGCATACAGGATTGGGTGAATATACTAGGATGTCATCAATGTAGACAATCACCCATCTGTCCAACATGTCCTGTAGGACCTTGTTAATGAGGTGCTGGAAGAAGCTTTGTGATGCTGCCAAACCACATGGGATCACGCAGTACTCATATAGGCCAGAGGCGATGCTAAAGGCTGTCTTCCATTTGTCACTCTCTCTCTTATTTGCACAAGGTTGTACGCACTCCAACAATCCATCATAGTATAGATTTAGGCTTCTCTGAGCTGTTCCAAGTGGTAGTGGATGGGGTGATGCACTGAGACCTTATTGAGACCCCTGCAATCAATACATGGTCTGAGTCCACCTCCTTTCTTCTCCACGAAGAAGAAACCAGCTAAAGCTGGAGACATGGAGTGACGGGTATAAATATCTGCCAGAGCTTTTTTAATGTAGTTTTTCATGCCTTTATTTTCTGATAGTGAAAGGGCATAGACCTTATTGCATGGAGGAACACAACCTTCATTCAGGAATGGCACATGATATTTGAGCAGGTGGACCTTCTACAGAGGTGGACCTTAGATTAATCGTGCGCCTTTGAAGACATTGCTCAAAACATTTATCTGACCATGTTGGATCTCACATTACTGCCACAAAATCAATGGGTCATGGTAGCTCATCCACGGAGGGCCGAGCACAATAGGGTACTGTGGGCAATCAGTAAAGAGGAAGGAAATTGTCTCTTCATGAATCACTCCCACAGTCATCCGCAGTTGACCCCCATCAATGGCCTTTATTTGAAGCTGATGTTGTAGCGCCACACTCGGGATGTTTAGTGGCCGCACTCACTTGTGGCTGAAATGGTCAGAAACTGCAGAGCGTAGTCAGCTACTCTCCATGTACCCTGGGACAAAGAAGGCCAATGCTTTCCGGGGTTGTGGCCGTCAGCAGGGTGATCAAAAACTTGTTCAAAGTTCATGACAAAGTCTGAATAATAACGAACAGTCTTACCAGCATGATTTCAATATGCAGTCGCCCATTCCAGAGCCTTGCCGCTGAGTGCACCAATCATAAACGCCACGTTCTGTTCCCCAGATCTAGCAAGATGCAAAGAGAAAAAAGCTTGCATTAGACAAGAAAACCCCTGACATTCAGGCTTACCTGCAGGAAGCAAAGTCAGCAAGCACTAAACCCTGCTGCATATGGCCACAGGAAACGCTCAGAGGATATGACTTTAAGTAACTCAGACAGGGAATCCACAACACTCTGGCTCTCTGTAGCTCTGCAAAACATGCACAAGAACACAGAACATGAGCATGGGTTATTCAAAGTAGATGTAAGCACATAAACAAACATAGAGAGAGAGTGAAACACTGAGCTTACAGTGCTAACAGCTAATATAAGCTAATATAAGTACATAAAGCACAATAGAATATCATATAAACATAGACCATAGTGCAAAACCGAGCATAGAAATCTGTGTTGACCCATGAGGTGCTCTAGCCCGAAATGATCTTCAAATGCCCTCCTAGGAGAGCTAATTTACTACAGGTGAGGCTGGCAAGAGTACCTGCACGAATAATCAGTTCAATTAGTCCTTAGAGTGTGTGAGTGTGCAGAGCAGACAGTTTTCAAGACACCAAGAGTTTTCAGGACACACACACATATATGTAAGAAACCACAAAGCACGCACACCCCTGTCCTGAAAACTCTTGGTGGAAAACCAAAAGTAACACCTTTATTCTATATACTGCAATATTAAGATGATGAAAAAAGAATAGAAATCTCTTGACAAGATATGAAATTATTTACATCTTGACTATATTAAAAATTATTCATAAATATTTGCTACACAACATGCTTTAAAATAAGACTAATATGACTAATTAATTTAAAGCTTTTACCTTTCTTACATTTTTTGGTATAAGGCTTATGTAACACACAATATAAACTGTTATAATGTAAAGAGAGAAGTAAAACTGTAGGTTCAGGGTTCAGTGAAGGATCTTCATTACAAACGTAAGTCTCAGTTGATACATTTTTTATGAATTCATAAAAACATAACCTGAAAAATTCTTTAATCAAACTTACACTGAAAAATTAAATGCGTGCATTTCTTCATCTTTATGATAAACTCTGAGATTATTTATTGCTTGGTTAATCCAAATCTGTTGGCTCCATCATTAGTTCTGCCTCTGTGGTGACCATAAGTTTGGACCAATCACATCTAACCCTGGAGAATAAGTTGTAGGTCAGTTTTTCCTCATATTGTCTATAATATTCATTTTCCCTTCTTGTACACAGCACTGACCAGGACAGTTTTTTTGTATTCTGGCTTAAAAAAAAAATCCTATTTTCCTTATAAAATCTAAAACAATCGATAAATATTTATTCGTACATTTTTAAGCTGTGATATTTTAACAAATATCATAAAAGGTTCAAGATTATTACAATACTAAAATACATTCATCATCTGATAGCTTCAATAAGATTTATTGTGAGTATATGATGTAGATTATACATTATCTCCAGTATTTTAAATGCAGTCAGAATTTGACTTTGTTGCTTGGTGTATGTAGGTCTCCCTGTGTAGTATATATATGCATTTTTGGAGTGTTTTCACTGCCTTAACCTTACATCGATAGTTCCTTGTCAATTGTATTCTATTTGATTCAGAATTCTTTCTATAGATCTTTTTACAATGGAACATAAATACAGAAATTAAATACAGGGTATAATTATGGAGTTAATTTTCCTCCCCCAATGATAAAAGTTTATTTTCATCCCCCAATGAAGCAAAAACAAGCAAGACAGAGATAGTGGCAAGGAAAAGCTCTATGGGACTGTAACAGAAAGAAACATTGAAAAGAACCAGACTCAGTAAGGAATCCCATCCTAATTTGGGTGATAACAGATAAACAATCTGTAGAAATGTATGTGTAAATTCATAGGATGTTCCCAGCAGGATCTGTCATTCTGTGTAATGTGAGCTGCTCAAACAATGACACTGCAGTAATCACAGTATTTTTCAATCTTCCGCTTAACACTGGCACAAGGGCAGAAATAACACTAGACAGTGCGCCAAACCATCATAATACACACACACAGTCACACACATTTACACACTAAGACTTATTTGAGAGACACCAATAAATCTAGCATGCATGCCTATCACAGTGTTTACTACAGCAAAAAACAACATGATTACAGTCAATTTCCTAGTAACTAAAGAACAGTATGTGGTTAGTGTTAGTGGTGTAATAGAGACATCCAAGGGCACTCAGACTGAAGAGTAACACTTTTTTGGGCTTTTATTTACTGGCAGAATCATATAATTATTTATAGCTGGCCTGAAGTGGAGCTGATGTGTGGCCTTTCTGGTTGACTAATGTTTTGTGTAGATGACAAATTGCTGGCCAATTCCAGCAGGCAGAAGATAAATAGTGCATGAACTGTACTCAGGAGAGAGAATAACCCTCCGCCGGCTTTAAGATGGACCACTTGTGCAAATACTTAGCTGGAGCGCTGATGAGTGGGATTTTTAAACGATTGAAAGATGAGTGGTGATTTGAATTACTTTGATTAAATATTACATACTGTGGTCTGCCCTGTGATAATATATCTATTATTGCAGGAGGCTAATCACTGTTTATGATGTAATTTTGTGTCAAATTTTGCAGTTTCAACCTGTAACTGTATACAGTACTGAGAGATGTTTTATCTTATGTTTTTTATTCAAAGTGATAAAATTGCAGATAGGAAGTACAGGGAGTAGAGAAAAACTCAGTGTATAGTCAGAAATCTGGAATGAATAATGTGAACATGTAAAATAGTGTGTTAATTATATGAACAGACATCAAGGGACATGTCTAGTAGTTAGGAGGCATCAAAACAGGGTTGGAAAGGAGAAGTGGAGACCTATTAAGGTTTATTTCCATGTGTGATAAGGATCCATCTGATCTGGGGTCAATTGAAACAGTGGACAATACTTTGTGGTATTACATTTACATTTAATTAAGTTCATTTGAACATTGCAATGCTTTACAGAAATTAAATACAGAATATAATCATGAATTTTATATACTTTTTTATCCCTAATAAGCAAGCAATCCCTAAGCGGATGAAAGCAGTGGCATGGAAAAACTCCCTGATATGATAAAAGTAAGAAACTGTGAGAGGAAACAGAATCCCTCAAAATCCCATCCTCGTTTGGTGGGGATAAAAGAGTAAACAGTATCTAAAGAGTCTGTAAGTTCACTATCATGTTGGATCAACACCAGCTTGTGATCAGCACCCTCTTAGTAGTATAGTTTGTACCTCAACAGAAAAAGAGAAATAGCAGAAAAATAAAGGATTATACATGATAATTTAAAGAAAGTAATTTAAGAACAATGGGTTGTGTTAAAATACAATCTCTACCAAAACTAACACCAACTGGTTTACCATACCAACCTCCTATCAACACCCTAAAAACCAACTGGTTTACCATATCAACCTTAGCAACCACCTAGCAATACCATAGCAACTGACTAGTTTTGTCTAGTTTTGTCAACAATGCTGTTTAAAGACCGGTTAATGCCGGTCCAGCCTTTGCAGCTAGAACAGCTTTAACTCTTATGGGAAGGCTGTCCACAAGGTTTAGGAGTGTGTTTATGGAAATTATTGACCATTCATCCAGAAGCGCATTTGTAAGGTCAGACATTGATATAGGACAAGAAAGCCTGGCTCTCAGTCTCCGCTCTAATTCATCCCAAAGATGTTCTTTCGGGTTAAGGTCAAGACTCTGTCATCCATGTCTTTATGGACCTTGCTTTGTCATGTTTAACACAGTCATGTTTAAAGAAGTAGCGGCCAGCTCCAAACTGTTCCCATAAAGTTGGGAGCATGGAATTGTACAAAATATCTTGGGATACCGAAGCATTCATAAACCTGTGGCCATGGAAGTGATTGCAACACCTGATTCCAATAGTTCTGATAATGGAGCAAGAACCTTTGAAAATATAGTGTACCTAGAGCGGGAAACTGCCAGAAATATGTATTACAAAACCATATACAAGCCATTGCAAGCTAGCACCTAAATACTACTAAACTATGCAAAAGGTGTAGAGATCAAGACACAGTAAATACAATAAATTTTTAATTATAAAAGGTGCAAATTTGTGCTCAATAAGTGAACTTGGAAAATCAGTCTACGTTTGAAGACAGCTAGAGATTCTGCTGTTTGCAGAGTCAAGGGAAGTTCATTCCACCACCCTGGTGCCATATATACAGTGCATTCAGAAAGTATTCACAGTATTTCAATTATTCCAGATTTTATGTTACAGCCTTATTCCAAAATAATTTAAATTAAAATGTTCCCCAAAATTCTACACACAATACCCCATGATGACAAAATGATAGTTTATTTTATTTTCTAACAACAATAATTTGTTTGACTTTAATGCCAGTTTAACCCGAAGTCATGGTTTTGACCTACAATATAATCTATTCCTAATGATAAGTCAATGCAGTCCCAAGTCCCTAGACAGGATTTGCCCTGCTGAACACAGCACAAAATGGAAAATGGAAAACAACAGAATAAAATTAAATATCAGGAATATAGTTTTCAGAGTACAGTTACAAAAATATATGGTGAAGAATAATGTAATATGGAATAAACTAATATAAAACAATACACTAGTATATAAAACAGCTGGAGGTGGCAAAGAACCAATTTCATAATGGCACAGCATAAAAAGATCAGAGGGTTTAGATCCATAAACTGGAAAAAAAAAGCTGTGTTATTGACATAAAGAATGAATAGGCTACAGTGTCTAAAAAGATGTGAGTGTGTACTCAATCACCAGAGACAAACCCATGTGTGGGGCTAGAACAATGTTATTCTTATTATCTGTGTAGATCAATGGTAATGCAAGAGGTTGTTGCAGATGATGGATGAGTCTGGCGGTGGCGGTGTTTAACCTCCATAAGTGCCACAGCACAAAATAGCTTAAACTGACTACAGATACTGGTGTGGAATAGAATAAAAAAAATGTAATTAAAGGATAAGAAAATTACATAAAGTGTGTATAAAAACCATGAAGATTTTTCTAGTTTTAATACATGCAAAGCTCACTCAGTTCACTCAGTACTGAATATGTCCCTAGTTCATTCAAACTAGCAGTTATCAAACCTTTAATTAAAAAACCTAATCTTGATCCCTGCCAGCTGT
>JAOUQV010000046.1:2293546-2317601 GCA_028565295.1 Aspidoras spilotus
CCGATCCGGTAAGAAGTAAAAATCTGTGACACGCATTTTAATATACATATATATCTAATACATAATTCTATAACTAACAATATATATATAACCTTAATATAACAATAATTTATAATATATACATATTCCATAACTAACAATAATATATAACATTTAAAATAGTAATAACCAAAGTCATTGGGCAGTCTGAGGAAATCTGGCAGACGCAGGGTCGCTGACGTCTCCTAGTTCCTCCACTTTATTAGGTGTAGCTCAGCCGAAAGATTGGAGAAGAGAGAGAGAGGAGAGAAAAGAGAAAGGGAAAGAGAAAAAGAGAGTTAGATACGATCAACTATCTAAGTTGTGCAGAGAGGAAGTAGAAACTCCGGCAGACCAGCGCTATGGCAGTATAACTACAGGGTAGAAACTGAAGGTGACACAGACATGAGGGAGTCCTGGGACATAAAGCAGCCAGCCACTCCTTCGTCAACAATCCTGAGTGATCTTGTGAGAGTGGCCGGGCGACAGCATCCAAAAATTCCAGTTTAATAAAAACCATGAACCATGACCATGAACCCTCCATATCTGAGCCCTGAACTATAGGGGACTATGACGGATATGCTTGACTAAATAAATACGTTTTCAGCCTAGGCTTGAAGACTGAGATTGTGTCTGATTCCCAAACACGAACTAAAAATATTTCATAAATGTGGAGCTCTCCGAGGATGATCCGCCCCCTGCTGTAGCTCTCATAATACGAGGTATCAGCAAATAGCCTGCAACTTTTGCTTAAAGTGGGTATGGTGGATCAGGAGATATTTAACGATCAGTAAGGTACTGTGGTGTGAGACTGTAACTGCTTTGTAAGCGAGTAAAAATATTTTATATATTCAATACGAAATTTGACCAGTAGCCTGTGCAGTATGGATAAGACAGGGGTGATATGTTCATATTTCCGGGTTCTAGTAAGAATTCTGGCAGCTGCATTCTGGACTAATTGCAGTTTGTTTATGCACCTACTGGAACAACCAGGCAACAGGCCGTTACAGTAAACCAACCTAGAGGTAACAGTTTTTTTTAAATTCTACTGTCTAATGTCCTTCACACATTCTTCAACCCGAGTAAATTGGTGTCTCCTCAGGATTGGCTGACGCATAACTGCGTATCATCAGCATAATAGTGGAAGTTGATATCATGCTTGCGAATAATATTACCCAGAGGTAGCATATATAAAAAAAACGGCCTAAGACGTAACCTTGTGGGACACCAAACTTTATCTTACTGTGAATAGAATAGTGGCCATTTAGATCTACAAACTGATAATGGTCGGACAAATATGACCTGAACCAGGACAGGGCTGTTCCTTTAATTCCAACCACATTTTCTAGCCTATGAAGAAGAATAGCATGATTATTGGTATCAAAAGCTGCACTTAGGTCAAGCAATATAAGTATGAAAACATAACTCTAATCAGAGGGCAGTAAATTAGAATTAATAAGAATATTAATTACAAAGCCACTTAAGTGAAAATAGATAACAATAGAATCCTGGCAATAGAAGCTTCAGCTAAACTGAAGCATTTGCACAGACAGAGCACTGTGTGATAAATGTTATTGTAAAAGTTTCCTGTTCTGGCTCTTTGTTTATTTAAATGTGTCATAATATACTTTCCTGTGTTACCCTGAGGAGGAAGGATGTGTTCCCTTTGGTGTCTGGTTCTTTTCAAGATTTCCTTCTCAGGTTTTCAGGGAGTTTTTCCTATGCCGGTGTCACATCATCCAAAGTGGTTTTCTGAATGCTTCTGATGCTGCTAATAGAAGAAATACACACTGCACAAACAAAGCGATGTAACACTAAGTCAATCACACATGAAATAACACCCACCGTGAAAGTTTTATCTGCTGCTGTTTAAATGGAACAAAACAGGTAGAAACAAGAGGCAATTAACGAGAAAACCCCTATAAGGTAGACTTTTTTTTGTTCTCAACCTTTCTGGCTGATGTTTTGGTCACTATTGCATTTTGCCAGTGCTCTCTTCCCTAGTGGTAAAATGAGGCGGTGTCTACAACCCACAGGAATTGCTCAGGTTGTGAAGCTCATCCAGGATGGCACATAAAATCTGTAGCAAAGCCCAGGATGAAAAAGTAGGATGGCAACAACCCAGCAGCAAGACAGCTACCTCCTCCTTTGTGCAAGGGGGAACATGAGGAGCACTGCAAGAGCTCTGCCAAATTATTTCCAGCAGGCCACTAATATGCATGTTTTTGCTCAAACTGTCAGAAACGAACTGCATAAGGGTGGAATTGGGGCCCAACATCCACAAGGGCTTGTGCCTATAGCCCAACACTGTGCAGGATGATTGGCATTTGCCGTTCAGAGAACACAAAGATAACATGCGACAGTGCCTGGAGACACCATGAGGAACATTCTTTCACCTGCAATATCCTAGAGCCGGACTGGTTTGATGGTGGGCCATTAATGCAGTCGAGAGGCATTTCTTTGGAGGTACCCAGACTGCCATTTGGTACCAGGATGAGATCCTCAGACCCATTGTGAGACCATATTTTTTCTTTTGATGCCTGACGGTGCTAGGCCACATGTGGCTGAAGTGTATCCGCAGTTCCAGAATGATGAATGCATCGATGCTATGGACTGGCCTGTCCGTTCCCCAGACCTGAACCCAATCGAGCACATTTTGGAAATCAGGTCTTGTTTCATCTCTAATACCACATTGCACCACAGACTCTCCAGGAGTTGACTCATGCTTTAATCCAGCTCCTAAAACTTGCCACTTTCTTACACAAATGTTGGGAAAGTTCTGAAATATCGGTTTCAGGGATTTTCTGGATTTGCTCTTTCACACATCAATCATGGACGCGTTCCGTGCAGGCGCTTTCAATGATTTGATTGTCTTTGATTTGTGTGAGTACTTCTACATGCAAACGTTAAACTTTATAAAGTCTAGTCCATGATATATCTCTTTTCTTGTGTGTTTTAACATAACATATCTATTACCAGACTTGATCAAGTGACAAGAATGAAAGACACAAAGCATCTCCCACAACAGAACAGACAATATGTATACTGTATGTTGCTGTTTGGCTTAGTCATTAGAATTAGTTATTAAAAATAACCTATACAGTATAAACTTTGATTATATCCTGTATTTAAGATCTGTAAAGCTGCTTTGAACGAACTATATATCAAGGTGCATATAAATGAATTAGAATATCATACGTTAATTTATTTCTGTATTTTAATACACAAAGTGAAATTCTATATTATATAGATTTATTACAAACAAAACGATCTATTTCAAGTGTATATTTCTGTTAATGTTCATGATTGTCTCACAGCTATAAAAACCCCAAAATTAGAATATGTCACCACAAATAAGGCTTCCCAGGCGTTTAAAATTGTCCCTTAGTCTGGTTCAGTAGGCTACACAATCTTGGGACATTGACATTGACACTCTACAAGGAGATTATGCCACATAAGCCCATTGCTGAAGAAGCTGGCTGTGCCATTTTCAAGAATATTTATAGAAAGTTGAATGAAAGTAAAAAAATTAGTAGAATAAACCCAGGATAACCGCAGCATTGGAAGGAGCTTCAATAAAAGGCCAGTAAAAAAATTGGGGGAGATTCACAAGGAGTGGACTACTGCTGGAGTCAGTGCTTTAAGAGCCACTACACAAAGATGTATCCAGGACATAGGCTACGTCTGTCGTATTCCATGTATCATGCTACTTATGACCAAGAGACAACGCCAGGAGCGTCTTCCTTGGGCCAAGGATAAAAAGAACTGGACTTATGTTCAGTGGTCCAATGTGTTGTTTTTTATGAAAGTAAATTTTCATTTCATTCGGAATTCATTGTCTGAGAGCGGACGGCACGGTGGCGCAGTGGATGATGCTGTAGTCTCACAGCAAGAGGACCCGGATTTGATTCCCAGATGGGGTGACCTGGGAATTTTTGTTTGGAGTTTCCATATTCTTTCCGTGTTCGCGTGGGTTTACTTTGGGTGCTCCGGTTTCCTCCAACAGACAAAGAGATGCATGCTAGATAAATTGGAGATGCTAAATTGTCACTGACTTGTGTTTGGATATGACTTGAGTATAAGATATAAAACTTGTGTATGAATATAACCTTGTTTTTGTCGTTAATATGGCTGTCAATGACGAAGATGGCGTTAATAAAACAAACGAAACAAACATTGTATAAGAGCCTAGAGGAAGACTGGAGAGGCACACAATCTGAGCTGCTTGAGGTCTACTGTAAAGTTTCCACAATCAGTGATAGTCTGGGGAGCCATATCATCTACTGGTGTAGGTCCACTGTGTTATACAAGGCTAAAGTCAGCGCAGCCATCTGCCAGGAAATTTTAGAGCAATGCTTCCCTTTGCCAACAAGCTTTTTGTAGACGGAAATGTCATTGTCCAGCAGGACTTGGTACCTGTCCACTTCGCCAAAAGTACCAATACCTGGTTTAATAACCAAGGTATTTCTGTGCTCGATTGGCCAGCAAACTTGCCAGAAATAAACCCCATGGAGAATCTATGGGGTATTGTCAGGAGGAAGATGAGAGCCACCAGACCCAACAATGCAGATGAGCTGAAGGCTGCTATTAATTGATTTTATTTACTGTACATACTTTTCAGTAGGCTAAAATATGCATTAAATATCAATTTTTAAGTTGTTATTATATAATAATCTAATTTACGAGATAATGATTTTATGTTTTCATTGGCTGTAAGACATAATCAACATTAACATAAATAAACACTTAAAATAGATTCCTGTATTTGTAATGAATCTATATAATGTATGCATTTTACGGTTTGTATTGAATTACTGAAATGAATTAAATTCTTTCCAAATTATCGGAATCGGTATTCCAATCACTTTCATGGCGACAGGTGTATGAATGCTTCAACATACCCAAGACATTTTGGACAATTCCATGCTCCCAACTTTGTGGGCACAGTTTGGAGCTGGACTCTTCCTCTTCGAACATGACTGTGCACCAGTCCACAATGCAAGGTCTTTGATGACAGGGTCTGGCCGGGACATCTTTGATGAATTTGACTTGCCTGGATAGAGTCCTGACCTTTACCCGATAGAACATCTTTGGGTTGAATTAGAGCGGGGACTGAGAGCCAGGCCTTCTAACAACAGTCTGTGAACTCACTAATGCGCTTCTGCAAGAATGGTCGAAAATTCCCACAAACACACTCCTAATTCTATGCAAAGCTGTCCCAAAAGTGTTAAAGGTGCAAAAACATGGGCTGACGTCATATTAAATTTTATCTTTGTGTTCTAAGTGGACCCATGGTTTGGTTAAATGCAATGAATTGTTTCCCTGCAGGGATCAATAATAATAAATACATTTTTTATTATTAACTGGTTTAATTTATAACACAATGGGGGGAAAAATGGGTTATGGATATTTTATTCTTCCGAAAGAACCCTTAAAGGTTCTACGGTTCCAAGCATTCAATTACACATACATCAAGATATGTTGTTTGGTTCAGATCACCTCTTTTGAGTGAATCTCCCTGCATTTTGTGGTTTTATTATTTCACATTCTTTCATATGATGAAGCAGTTAGTTTACACACTGCTGAGGATAACATAAATTTTCTGTTTTCTTTCTTATTTATGGTTTTGTCCTGTTCCGCTTCTACTTGTCAGGGTTTTGGATCTGGATCTGGTGGTCCGAGATAAGGAAGGAAACATTTTGGACCCAGACCTCACCAGCACCATCAGCCTCTTCCGAGCTCATGAGGCTGCATCCAGGCAGATTGAAGAACGTATTCAGGAGGAGAAGGTAATAAAATACAACATGAAAAGAAAAAGAATGATGTGTGCTATTTATTAATTTGAAATTAACACAATTCTTTTACACTGATATTGTGCTCTACTGGGCTTATTTTTGACATAGATTGCTTCTAGTCCTTCACATCCTTCTGCTGGGGATGTGAGTTTGTAACATGTTAATAACAAACAGTATAAAAATGGTTTCTTGCCCAGAACTTCCTAGAATCATAGCAGTGTTACAACTACGTTGCATAATGGTTGTGTTGTATTGTACAATGTATCGTCTCTAATTTTTAGTGTTTTTACACGCCAACACTTTTGCTTGTCTGTTTTTCTCAAAAGTCTTCTTAGCATTTAAACGAAATCCAGACTTCATTGGAGTTCTGTACTGTGCCCCAGACACCCATTTTCTAAAAGTTCTTTGGTTCACATACGAGTTTGATTAGTACCAGTGACGAGCTAATTTGGGACGGGACTAAATGCCCTAGTATGAAAATGCTCTTGGTGCATGCAAGTCTAATGATTTTAATAATAATTATTATTTGAGACAGTCAATGCATAAGGTCACTGAAGCAGCTTTAGTATCAAAATGTTGCAGATAGAGGATCTGGCAAGAAGAATTCTTGGTAAAAATAAGCAAGCAACCTAACCTCTTATTGTTCTGTGGATGCCAATGTAGGGGCTGCTCACAGCTATGAAAATTTTTGTGCATTCAATAATAATAACTGTCAATAAAAATAATGATTTTTAGATTTGTAATTATAGGTTTTCTTTATATAGCCCTAAACACAGTGACACATTAACAACAACAAAAATGTATCAGTATTTAAATGACACTTTTTATTTTTTGAATAGCGACTTCTCATTTAGTTAAAAAGACAGTATCAGCTTTGAAAAAGGCTTGCAGACATCCTCCCTGCTTTTCTTTTCCCTACAAGTAGAATCGTATGCATAGAAACATGCGCACATTCCCTTTTGCAGTGTTAGTTTCAGAAATGCATTACTCGTAAATAGACAAGTGTCAAGCTTGGATAACCTCAGATGTGCTTTCTGTGCCATTAGATCTCTGTTTCTGTATTTGCTTTGAGGTGAGGGTAAACTGCACTTTAGAGGTGACTGTAGAGCGTGCACTCTTACATACATGCTGTATCATATGCTGAGTGTATATTACAATGAATATTAGAGAAGCATAAATTTGTGGCATTTTAACCTTATTTTATTTGTCTGGCTTATCTGTAAAAACACTTGAGTACGGAGTATCTTCATGGACTTCATGGACTCGTTCTTTCTGGACTACATGAATAATCACTGGATTACAAACACCTGACCAATAACAGATAGCGTCCTGATCAAAAGCAGCACTTGTGTGTCTGGGAAAAGTTTACAACCCCAATACCAATGAAGTTTGGATAAGACCATCAACTAAGCACAGAAGAACTTTCATCTCGTGGTCAAAACACTAAAGACGCAACTGGTAGGAGAATGAACTTTTGAGAGAAAAAAGAGGGGGGACAAAGAGTTTGAGTGCCTGCTCAAGTAATACAGCAAGGTTCCTCAATGCTGAAAACCAAACTGCCAGCCTAGATTTCAAATCTGCAATGATAAGAAAACCACTTTCAATCTTAGTATATGATGCATGGATATCCACTCTTCTAGCACAAGAAGCCCACAATGCGAACCATGAAGAGATTGCTGGTACACTTCTCCAAATAAGAAGGAAAGCCTGAGTGATAAAAGGTCGAAAATTGCTGGTTGAAGGGGTGAGGGTTGCATCAGGAAGGGCATCCAGCATAAAACATTGCCAGATTGTAATGTGTTCTGGCAATGTGGCAACCCCTGGTGACGGGGAAAAGCCAAAAGATGAAGAAGAATAATTATGCGCTACACATGTTCAATGGGAGACAGGGCTAGACCCCAGGCAGTCCAGTCTAGTACCTGCCTTCTTATGTCCGTTTTTAATGTAGTGCCACCTAAGGGACTAAAAGTTACGGGCCTTCAGTGTGTGCTTTCAGACTTGCTGCTTAATTACAGAGGTTTTGATAAATTTTCTGAAACCTTTTTCTTTAACTGTTGGATTATTTGTTCAGCAGTTGAACCCCATCCTTTCTTCTTAATGACTGAGCCTTTTTCATGTTGCAGGCAAAATGAGTGAATATTTGCAAAAAACAATAAAGTTTATGAGTTTGAACATTAAATATATTGTTACTGTAGTGTATTTCATACTGTAGTAAAATCATAAAACAATATGATTAAAATAAGAGCAGCCTATTTGTGTTTTACTAAAATAAATGTATTAATAAAGTTGAGCTGTTTTTTTCCTTGGCTTGCGGCAATCTAAGCACACAACGTTTATCGTGTAAAGGTCCGTTAGAGTGTTAGTGTGGCTCAATTTCGATATGTCTAGAGAAGTGTGAACTTTTTTTAAGCTCTGGAGTAATCTAATCAGGAATCAGGCTTACTTCGATCATACCATGATAAAGTGCTACATGTAAAGTGATTGCCAGGTTATTTTCTGTTTTAGGTATGAAAAGAAAAGGATTATCCTAGTAAGGAGATGACGAAATTAGTTATTGATAAGTTACGCCACACATTTTGGACCTGAGCACTGCCAAGGCAATTTTTTTTACAGATAGACTATTTTTTTAATTGCAGAGGCTGCATTTTTAGTGCTTTTTTAGTCAAAGATAATCTTTGTGTATACGTAGTACTGTTCAACATATTTAGTCACTATTGTATTCAGTAAATTTTTTTTACAATATTTATATTTCATAAAAGTCTATTTCATTTTAGTGTGGGAGGTTTCATGGTTAAATTGGAAAAGCCTGGTGGCCAATATTCATTAATTGCACGTTGCACCAGTAAGAGCAGAATGTGGCTGTATTGGCTGCAAAAGGAGGCCCTACACCATACTAATAAATTATTGTGGTCTAAGACCAGGTGTTTCAGTTTCATTGTATAACCCCTGTGTGTGTGTGTGTGTGTGTGTGTGTGTGTGTGTGTGTGTTCATATATATATGTACACACACACACACACACACAAAGTAAGATGCAATTGTGACTGTTAATGAATCCAGAGGAACTGTGGCAAAATTTTCATGATGCGCTTTAAAGCCAGAACTGGACAAATTGTATCTTGGGACACAATTTAATAAAAATGCACACCATATATCAATTTTTGAATATTTATTTTTACTGTTAACTGCACCGTATTTTCTTTTTCTCCACAGTGTTGAAATTATTCCAGTAATCTGAATCTTTGAGTGTGAAAAACACTCCTAATCAGAGCATTTCTGTGAATCTCTGTCTGTCTGTCTCTCTCTCTAATATATATTACACCCTTTAGTCTCAGAGACAGAATCTGGATCTGAGTCGACAGGCCAAGTTTGCCTCCACGCCATCCTTTGCGCTGTTTGTGACACTGAAGAATGTGGTGTGTAAGATTGGAGAGGACGCAGAAGTGCTCATGTCTCTCTACGACCCCAATGAATACAAATTCATCAGGTACGTTTATACAATGATTACATAATAATAAATGCACCACGGCATGCAGAGTGACACAGTAGGTAGTGTGCTTTTGCCTATTAGCAAGAAGGACCTGAACCCCGGGTGGGACTACCTGAGATGGCATGGTGACACAATGTGTAGTGCCGTCACCTCACGGGAAGAAGGACCTGAGTTGACCTGGAAATTGTGTGGTGTTTACATGTTCTCTCATGTTTGTACTGCTCTGGTTTCTTCCCTAAATTGGTGATGCCAAATTGTTCATGTCCTGTGTACTGTGTACAGTATATAACGTTGTGTCTGAATATCTATTTAACTCCCAGAAACACTCCCAAACACTCAAAGTACAAAGCATATATTGCCTGTAAATACACGTCACTGTTTCTACAGTTATACACACATGCAAATTATTTGCAAATGATATAAAATAATACTTACACTTAAATTGTGTACTTACAAAATGATTGTCATAAATTTATATACAAGACAACATTTACTTTAATAAGTATTTTATTTTATTTTTTACAAGGTTATTACAGAACATTACTTTCCTCCAAAAAACACGATATATTACATAACATACATGAGTATTTTACCTTTAAATGACATATTTCACACTATCATTAAGGACGACAAGAACTATTTCAGAAATGCAAATAATAGACACCAGTAATATTTATCTACAAACCAAATACGATCCAAAAAAGTTAAGAAAAAGTACAAACATCCACTTTTTTATATACAACAGTCTGACGGCATCCCTGATTTCCATAAAGAACTAAAATTTTTGATACGTCTTACAACAGAACAATTTTCCACTTTGCCATAGTCCATTTTAAATGAAGCTTGACCCAGAGAAGATGTCTGCTCTTCTGGATCTTGTTTAGATACGAGTGCTTCTTTAAACTATAGAGCTTTAGCTGGCAACGGCAAAGAGCACGGTGAATTGTGTCCACAGATAATGTTTTCTGGAAATATTTCTAAGCCCATTTTGTGATTTCCAATACAGAAGCATACCTATGTGATGCAGTGCCGTCTAAGGGCCCGAAGATCACCCAGTATGGTTTTTTGATGCCTTAACCCTTACGCACAGAGTTTCTTCCAGTTTCTTTTGATGATATTATGCACTGTAGATGATTTGTTCAAACTCAGTTTTACACTGTCAAACTACTTTCTAATATCGCTCCACTTTTTGACGGTGCTTAATTTGGGGCATTGGTGATCCTCTTCGCATCTTTACTTTGCTGCTACTCCAAGACTGCTTTTTAAAACCAGTCATGTTAATCATCTATTGCCAGTTGACCTAATTAGTTGCAATTGTTTGTTCATTTAACTTTTCTTTTTGCCCCGTCCCAACTTTATTGAGATGTGTTGCTGTCACGAAATTTCAAATGAGCCAATATTTGGCATGAAATTTTAAAATGTCTCATTTTCGACATGTATTATGTTTTTTATGTTTTATTTGGAAAACAATATCAGTTTTTGAGATTTGTAAATTATTTCATTGCTTTTTTATTTACAAGTTTGTACTTTGTCCCAATTTTTTTTGGGTTTGTAAATTATATCTTAAAAATATTATCACCTGTATTGCAGATGTACAATAAATGCCACCAGATCCGTTTCTCTCCAATAGTATGGCTCTGAGCGCCTTTACCTTTTATTGTCCGTCAAATAAGAGGTTTGTTTTTCATGGCTCCTTTTCTTCCTCTGACTGCGCAAGCCTATGTGACCTTGTTTATGTCATAAAGTGCCCACTTATGCTGAAAATGACCCCTGTGGAAAGCAGGACTGAATTTTGGGTACCATTGTTTTAAAAACTGCAATTGTGGGCTTTTCCACTGCCAATTTTTACAGAAAATTCGAAACATAAGTGTGCTTATAAAATAAACTAGCGGCGCTACTGCAATCAGGCAGGGTCGAATTTCATATGGAGTATGTCCCTTAAAGTCTGCATGCTGAAATTCATTAAACAGGTCTACCAGGTAAGTCTGTAATACTGTTGTCCATTCGCTGTAATGAAGTAAGACGAGAGTAACAGTAGACAGTTTGCAAGGATTATGTTACACAGTCATAAGTCAAAAAAATTAACACTGAATCACTCTTCTCTATTTTGAAGTGAAAATTACCTTGTCCGATGGTCCAGCTCTGGTCTGGTCAAAGACATCGATCAGCTTCACAACCTTCGAGCTGTGTTTACGGTGTGTATCTTCCTCATGTCTATCTCTTTTTGGTCATTTGCCTAATTAAATAAAGTTCTAGTCTTATAGAGGATATAAAGGGCTCATTCAGATCACTACTTCTGTTTTTTTCCTACACTATAGAAGGAGAAAAGTGAGCTTTCTACATATTTAGGCTCTGAATAATCACCACATGTATAAGGGTTTTTCAAATTATAAGTGGTAAAAATGCTTTGCGCTGACAGTGGCAGTGATTCCTAAAGGAGATAGCAGTGTCCCTTTTTCTTACTGCTGAAGTGGCGTGTAGCCCCTTCTTTTTTCCTCTACGCTGCTCTGTTGTCGCAGATCTCTATGAAGCACAGCCAGTGAAACTATAAAGACACACTTGTATGACATAATATATGTTCCTCTACAGAGAATATAAGGCACCTTATTTTGGCATAAGATTACAAAAAGTGTATAAAATAAAAGCAGCCAGTGTTTTTTGGGTTAAATGGAAATGTATTATTTTGCCAGTGAGTAATTTTATTAGTAAGTGTGTTGCAAAGACATATTGTTGTTTGTTTGAAGAGGGATCGCACGGGTCACTTATTAAAACGACCGAGAATGTACGTGCGAAGTGTGCATGTTCAAAGATAAGAGAAATCATTAAACGGGTGCTCATTTTCATGTCCAAGATTTTCCATTGACCAACTCAATTAATTTTTTTATCTGACACATCACATAAAATTATAGATTGATTAAACTCTGTTCACTCTGTAGCACTCTTGAAAATTTACACCTAGTGATATCAAAGCGCTCTACAGGAGACCTGCTTAATTAATTAAAAACTTTCGAAACTCTGTCTCATAACGTTCTTATTGTTTCACATACATTTACAACACATACGCCATTTAAAATGGCAGAGACGGGTCTCGCCTGTAAGCTGTATAAATTTCCAATTTATTGATGCATTACTTATCGTTATGATCATTTGATCAGACCCACCTCCTTAAAAACCCCCATAAACCTCCATGTTACATTTTTACAAAACCGATACTTACATCTTTGATTTTATGCTTTCTACAAACTGTCAAATATTTGCATTTCTTGGTCAGTACACATACATCATAACAAAGGGCTAGGTCTCTTCTTTTGCACAAAAGTCTTGGTTAAGTTATATACAACATATTTTCCAAGTAAAATACACAAATGTTCAGCATGCGCTGTCAATGTTATTCGGCTTATTTTATTAATCTTAATAAATTTTATTAATTAAGGCATCATTTTATTATAAATTAGTATAGATACTACTGTAAATCTACAGAATATTATTCTTCTACCTACTGTGGGTGGTTTTTGAGATATGAAGCATGCAAACGGAGCCATGTCATACACAGAAACGCAGTGCGCACTCAAGTGCGCGCGTCAGTACGAAGGAGGAGGGGGGTAACTGCTTTGGCTCGAAATGTCATATAAATATGTGTAAAACAAATATTTACATTAATTTATTAGTCATTAAAATGACACATCATTTGAAATATTGACAGAATTCATACTGTATTTAACATTCCTGTCACATAGGCTTAAAGACTGCATTTATACCCATTGATGCACCGGGGCATCACACATCACAGTTTCTGCAGGAATGACATTTTCTAGTTTTAAACTTGTCGCTTGTTGTTGATCGTGGGTTGATGACATTGAAGCTCTCAGTGCTCGTCAATTGAAGCATATTGCTCGCTTATCATGTGAAAGCCCCTTTACAATTGAGTATGAGAGAAAGTATGAGAGTGAATCAAAAATAATCCTTGCTGTTTTTATATAAACCTTCACTTTCTGTACTGTCTTTTCTGTGCTGATTTTCTGTATGAGGTTTCCTCTCCGGTCACTACAGTTCAGGTTAAATAAGTTTATTTGAGACTGTGGTGCAAGACAATTTTTCTCTCTGCCCAACCTGTAATTTTCACAAAATAAGAAAAACATTCAGGGATTTTTTTAGTGTCTGGTACTGATATTATAAATAAAGACTTTGGTTACTGTATGTATACATTGTTCTGTCACAAACATATTATATGGTCAAGAATGTGCAAACGTCTGCAGTACATCCACAATTGGTTATAACATTAAGTGAAAAGTTAAGTGACGAGTGACACTGGTTTATGTGGCAAATCAGATTGCAAATGAGGACAACGATTCATGCTTGATGAAGAAGTAAAACAGCAGTTCATTACATAAGGGACTATGATAGCTTGTTAGCAGATGTACAATGTGTATTGAAAAGCAGGGAAATTATATAAAAATAAAAAGATGTCTTTTCTGAAATTTTCCCACAAGATCTAAAAGTAGATAGAGACCCCAGTTAAACAAATCAGATGAAAATACTATACTTGTTCATTTATTTATTGAGACAAATTATCCAGTATTGAATACCTATGTGTGAGTGGCAAAAGTATTTGAAAATTTGCATTCAGTATCTTATGTGACCCCTCTTTTGCAGCAATGACTGCAAAAAAGTGTTTAACTTTATTCTTCTTTAACCATTCTTTGGTAGAACGACTTGTGTGCTTAGGCCCATTGTCTTTCTGCATAACATACATTCTCTTGCAAGTCAGTTCATGGACAGATGTTCTTACATTTGTCTTTTAGAATTCTCTAATATCATTTACAATTAATTGTTCCATCAAATATGGCAAGCCGTCCTGGCCCAGCTTCAGCCAAACAGGCCGAAAACATGATACAACCTCTCAGTGTTTTCACAAATTAAATAAGGTTCTTATGCTAGAATTGACATAGTCTGTCTGATGAAGATTCAAAGGAGTCAAACTCTTTTTAGAGAAGTTTTTGTAATGTTTTTCCGCCTGATGAGCATCAACAAGTCTTTTTCTGAAGTTCATAGATCTCATTTGCCATGATACACTTCCACAAACATGTTGTGATGAGCAGAATTTGATAATTTGGTAGATTTTTGTTCTTGAAATAAAACATCTGATTGTAATCCCATGATTAAAAACACATGACACTGATTTCACCTTAAAATTAACTGCTAATTTTTGCAACTTGCAAATATGTGCTATGTACCAAGTATGCTATTTTTTCTCATTTGTGTAAGTAAGTTTTCTTTATCTACTTTAAGGACGTGTGTGAAAATCTGAATTTTTTAAGTCATATTTATTCAGAAATATAGAAAATTCGAAATGGCTCACATACTTTCGAGCACCACTTTATATAGTGTATATTCTGTAACCACAGAGTAGCAGCTGCATCGCTGCATGAACACAGCATCACACGACAATAAATTCTACCAATCAGACAGCATTAGGATTTAGGATATTTACTATTTACCCTGCATAAGAGCCCACTTGGCTAAAGTTTACTTTGATAAAGGTCCAATCAGCGAATCCATCATCCCCTCCCTTCAACCAGTAACTCCACAGCGGTAATAAGGCACTTGATCTTGGAACATCTGCACTAAGCCTACAAGAGACTCCAATTTATTCTGCATAAACACACGTTTGTAAGTGATGACATGCTGTACTTTCTTTTCCTAATATGATGTGTATTTGTTTTACAGGATTTGGGCAGTGAGGATCTGAAGCGAGAGAAAATTAGTTTTGTCTGTCAGATCGTCCGAATTGGGCGCATGGAACTGCGAGACAACAACACTAAAAAGCTAACGTCTGGGCTACGAAGGCCCTTTGGAGTGGCAGGTAATGAGTGATCACACGTGCTCTGAGGCAGCAAAGGTCTTAGGTTCGATATCCAGGTAGGATGACCCGTTTAATTTCATGTTCTCCCATTGTAGGGACGAAACAGTGGCGCAGTGAGTAGTTCTGTTGCCTCACAGCAAGACAATGTTTCCCCGTCTTCATGTGGTGATTTTATGCTAGGTGAATTTGGGGATGCTAAATTTCGATGACTTGTGTACAGTGCATATAACCTTGTTAAAAAAAATCTCCTTGGGTTTTTAAAGAGCCATTGATGCTAAAAAAGATATTAAAACCATAAATCAGAATCATCCAGATGCTCCAGTTTACTGTCATAGTGACTTACACATAGTGACTTAAGTGACTTTAAACATGGCGTTGTTGTTTTAGCTAACTGGGCTGGTCTGAGTATTACATAAACTTCTGAGCTACTGGGTTTTTCACACACATTTCTAGGGTTTACAGAGAATGGTAAAAAGAAAAAATATCCAGTGAAAGGCAGTTGTGGACAAAAAATCCTTGGTGATGTAAGATATCAGAGGAAAATGGGATAACCAGTTTTAGATGATAGAAAGGTAACAGTAACTCAAACCATTTGTTACAACCAAGGAAGACAGAATACCATCTCTGTTGAAAGTTCAAACTTTTACTACTGGCCAGTGAGTCACATGTAAGCTTGTGTAAAAGTTTAGCTTTTTGTATGAATGTAACCTTGTTCCTGTCATGATGCTGATGCCTCAGATGCTGAAGTAAACTTTAAAATCTGTAGAACGATATTGTTCAGCATGGCAGAAAATACAAATGTGTGACTCCTGTACCTTGACAGAGTACCTCACTATCTTACAATTACATGCATGCATGTGAAAGTACGAATAGTTCTCGGGGAGATTGTAGGGTAATGTAGGGCACTGCATAAAATTATTTTCTTTCAAGCAAAACCTCAATAAAATGTATTGCTCAAGGTGAAATCCTTACACCTTATATTTATTACAATATGCAACTGTATGGAGGAACAGTGCCATTACTTTATTTTTAATATAATCGTTTTGTCTGCAAACGTTGACAGAGACCATTTAAAATACAAAATAACTCCACGGTGAAGCTTCATTAGGGCTGAATTTCACATTTAATTCTACAACTGTTATTGCACTGTGATCATGTAATATATTCCTTGAATTTAGTAACAATGGGCACTCATTAAATCAAGAACACTTGGCAAATGGTACTTGATCTTTCAACCAATGGGTGGTTATGTCACAATTAAGCTCTTATAAAAGGTGTTGACCTGTATACTTGTAGAAGACATTTACCGTCTATGTGTAAATGGATCAACATTTTTGACAGACCTGCCGGCCACTGGTGGTTGGTCCGAGACGCTAGCTTTAAACTAGACAGACAAAGTAGCGGATTTTCTGCACCCGTCGGGGTATTATTTACCATGATGAACACCTTGTACTTCAGGTGACAAGATTTTTTTATATAAATATTTTTAGAATGAGCTGAGTCTGCTGAGTCAACTGCTCTGCAGACATGAATTTTCATCCTACTGGCCTTCTTCATGTAACGGGATGGTAAAATTAGACTAATTTTAGACCACAAGGAGGATGATTTTAAATCGTCACAGTTGTCCAGTGTGGACAGCATTGAGCGAACATGCATAGTCATGTAACAACACTAAGAACTCTATGTTTTGTCCAAATTTTAGAATTTAGACCTTTTTTAAGCAATTGAGACACTAGCGTCAAGCTATGCATTGCCGTTCTGGCACATGTTTTATGCCGTTTGTCCTTGCTGACACAATCTTTAACCTTTCAGGTTCAAGCTCGGACAGCAACCTAGCATGAATGTGCCACCCCCATTTTAAAACAAAATATAAATCACCCAATTGATGGGTTTTCTTTTGAGTCTGGTTGCACTCAAGGTTTCTTCCGCTTATCATGGGTTTTTCTTGCCACTGTCCCATTGGTAGCTCAAGGATTCAGTGAGTGATTTAACCTTTTACAGCAATGCCATCTCCACAGTAAACTATTTAGATTGGCTCTCAGGTCACTTATCATCACTAGAGAAAATCAGTACTCGTTTCTCCCTCTGATAAGAGAAGATTGAACTCTGTGGTTTATCTAGAAGAACTCAGTGGCACAAACCCCCCATCCAATTTTGTCAGGCTTTTTATGTAATGCAGTTAGAGCTATAGTAAACACTAACTTTGGTGAGCAATGCGCAAGAGGTATAGCACAAATCCCTGTATCTGATTTAGTATGTTAGTGCTCACACTTATTGCGCACTCTGTGCATTTATATTCAGGAGTACCATTCACTTCCATGTCCACAGGTATATAAACTCAAGACAAACATCATGTGGCCTTCAGAATAGCTCATAAACTATGCATTTATAGCTTCATAAAATGGGTTTCTATTACATCACCAAGTGAAATGCAAAGTGTCAGATGCAGTGGTGTAAAGCAGCGTCACTGGATTCTAGAGCACTGGAGACATGTTCTCTTGAGAGTGGAATCAGGCTTCTTTGTCTGGAAATCTGACAGACAGGTCTGGGTTTGGTGGTTGTCAGGTGACCGGTACTTATCTGATTACATTGTGCCAAATGTAAACTTTGGTGGAAGGGATTATGAAGTGGGGTTACTGTATATTTTATTGAGTTTGGCTCCACCCTTTGGTTCCAGTGAAAGAAATATTTTTGACAATTTGATGTCCTTCTAGTTCAACATTAGTGCCTGACTTTACGAATGTGCTTCCTTCAATACGTGTGCTGCTTCCATCAGGATTTAACCAGAAGCTCTTTGTAGCAAGCCGTTGGAATTGAAACCAACAGATTTAAAATCATACATGGTTTATTGAAGTTGGAAAGAGAAAGGCATTATTTGCCTTTCCTACATACCATTCCTTTTCATCTTTCAGTACAAGTAAAACTTTGAGGAAACACTGACTGACTTGCACACAACTATAGACCCTGTTCATTTTTTTTACTGTTTCTGCAGTGATGGATGTAACTGATATAATCACTGGAAAAATGGATGATGAGGACAAGCAGCACTTCATTCCTTTTCAGCCGTGAGTATCTCTACACAAGTGAAATTAAGTGTCACATACATTTCTGCATTTAAAATAAAATAAGATTTTTGGGTACATGTTTAGTTTCATGGACACCTGTTAGCATATTATAGAAAAATTAGGTAGTTATTTTCTTTGGCCTCAGATTACTATTTTGGGCTAAAGTTTACATACACTCATTACAGATTTTAATATGATGATTGAATATCATGATAGCATTGCCATTAAAAAAAAAAGATCTATGCTTGCATGTTTTATGTCTAGCTGCAGCAGTTGCTTTTGATAGCATTACCAAGTTTTTAATAATTCTTCTTGAATATTTTACCACTGTTTGTCCACTTGGTAAAATTGGTGGACTTTAGGTTAGTATGCTGGTTTTTTGTGCAGGCCCTATATTTAAGCCACATAATACACATATTTTCGACATGGCTTGTTTAGGACGTCAGGAAGGCCATTCTAATATATTCATGTTAGCCTCTTTATCCATACCACAACTAGGTTTAACATGTGACTGTAGTGATTAGGACACTTTTTTAACCCCACCATCTAGCCTATGGTTTGTGGTTATGCTAGATTTGTCGAAATGTAGACTTTTTATTTATAATTTCACCTATATATTCAAGATATGTTCTACAGGTAGCAAATGTATGATCCTACCAATACTGTGGTTAAGTTACAGTTAATTGAGTAAAATATTTTGCGTACTGTATATGTTTGCATAATGCATATGGTGGTTTTTGTTTATCTAAGAATATACAAAGTCTGTGCTGGTAGACTCGAATTCAAGGAACTTTCAAAGGGGATTGGAAAGTATTCACAGTGTTTCCCTTTTTCCACATTTAGGTTTTACAGCCTAATTTCAAAATGAATTGGATTTATTTCTCTATATAATACACACAGTACCCCATAATGACAATGTAACAGTTTATATGAAATTTTGCAAATATATTAAAAAAAACAAACTCCTTAAGTCCATCCTTGAAGCCTGGACACTAAAGAAGGAAGACTTATTTAGGCTTTTGAGAAAATGTGCCTTCGGACATTGTTGAAGATTTCATGGAAGAAAATTATGACCACTGAGCAAGCCTATAAGATGGCCAGAACATAAAAGGAGTTACTTTTTTGTCTTTTTATAATGTTATTATTCTTGCCATACATTCCAAATAAGAAATGTTAAATATTGGCTTATTCAGAGAGATTTTTGTTTTTTGATGTTGCGCATTCTTGCTAGATTTCACAGTGAAAACATATAAAACATTTTCGTTAAGTAATTATTCATACAATTGATATCATTTTATCAAGAAATGTTTTTGTGTTTAGTGTACACTTCAAGTGCATCTGATTCCTACTAGTCTATAGTCTATATGTATACATGGACTACATCAACATTAGCAAAACTGATGGTCACAAGCATTAGCAAACATTTCCACTTTAACCTTCAAGCCATGCTTATCCAACCCAAAACAGGTTTTCAAAGAGCTTTGAGGCAACTCCTGCCCTGTGCCTTAGGCATCCTCATGTGTCACTCACTGTACAATTTCCATGGCTTTCTCCAGGCTCAATTAACTGGAGGCTCATTAACATTTGCCCATGTGGGCAGCGAGTAACTCATTCTCTATCAGGATTATCATGCTAATTAAAACTTTTTTTTATTTAATGTTGTTTTTTACCCTAATATAAGACTGGAAACATTCGCACTCCTATGCATTCCTCTGATAAGATATTGTAAGCCATACATTTAGTATCAGTGTGTATTCTGTGTGTTAGACATGCTGTTTTGGAAACAGTCCAGTATTGAGTTTGTGCAGGTTACTTACCACGACAGAAGAATATGGAAGATCTCTTGGAATTAAATCCTCATGATGTGTGATTTTCTGATCCTTCTAGATCTTTTGATCTTCTAGATCAAGATTACATATAGGTGTTATATGCGAAAAGGTGGCTAATTAAGAATAGCAACATGATACACTAAGTCTAGAAGGTGACAGCCATGCAGAAAAAATGTTAAATCTTTACATTTTTGTGTAAGAGGCTGTTAAATCTTATCCTATATTCTTAGGCATCCTAATCTTTTGGCCTGGATTGTGGATTGTTGATATACGTGGCAAACCACTTTCTAGGGAAAAAAATAGTAATTATGAAGGCTGCTAGTAATGGAAGCGGTTTTTCTGCAAAAGTGTGGGTCCAATTCTACAGTGAGAGATCTCCAAGACATTCATTAAAACAGACTAGATAATTTACTAAATTACTGCATACTCTGTGCTTTTGGTTGTGTTAAATGTAGAATTATGTATATTTATTATTTTAAAGGCATATTTGCTTTACAGCATGACTTTGCATTTGTATAAGCCTTTTTCACAATAATGTACAATAATTAGTTGCTATATTTTATTAAATGTCATGAAGATTTTTTTCCAATAACAGCTTGGGGTTTGTTTTTACTCTTTTCCTCGTTCCGCATTGAATCTTTAAAAATGTATTTTATAGGTTCTTGTGTGTACTTGTCTGCTAGTGGTTTTTCACTTTCGGTTTTTGTAATTGGACACACGCACATACACACGCTATTCCTTCATATTATATATTCAGCTCTGACACCAACAGTTATTCAGCTTCTGCACTTTTTACTGTGTAGCAGTATTCAGTATTCACACATTCCTATTGTTCCACTGTAGCAGCATTCTTTGACTTAGTCAGTCTCTCTCTCTCACGAGCTTTCTCTGTTTCTTCCTCTCTCAATTTGATCCTCTTTCTATTCCCTTTTTTCTCTCATCCCCTCTCTCATTCTCTCTTTCTTTATCTCTCTTTCTCTCTGGGTTGGACTCGTTGTAAGCTTTCGCCTCCTTGGTCCTGAGGACGAGTTTCAGTCTTTGTCGCACAAGCTCTTTTAGGGCCGCTTCTTGTCCAGCATTTATACAAGGGTATTAAGTCCCATGTCTTGTCAGGGCTCAGACCGGAGTGGGCGAGTCTCTTAAGTTACACACTATCTCTCTCTGTGTCTCTTTTAATACACAGCCTTAATCACTGTGTCCTAACAAAATGGCTTTTGTCCTCTGGCAATGGTGTTTGTATCACTGTTTTGGTCTTTTTCTCTATTTCTCTCCATTTCCTTTATCATCTTCGTTCACATTCTGCTCATCTTTTATGCTTTGTTCTATCTGTATGTTACATTTGTCTTTCTTCATTTCTGGCTCTTTCTCTACCCCTTTCTGTCTCCATTCTCATCTCCTTCTTTTCCTCCCTGTGGTGTGTTGGCGTCATCATGTGTGATCTCCAGACTTGTGCTGGGTGTTGCCATCCGCCACAGACAGCTGAACATCTCCCGTTTTTCACCCAGGGTGGCAGGAGAGAACGACTTTCTCCAGAGCGTCATCAACAAAGTCATCAGCGCAAAAGAGGTCAACCATAAAGGCCAAGGTAAGACGTGTGAAGCACGCAAGTTACAAAAAGTTGTCCACCCTCTTATACACACTGTCTTTTCCATAATTTGTCGACACCTGCTTGTCAGAACCCATATGGGCTTCTAGAACATTAAAGTCTAAATTTAGTATTCCTTTGCTGTTATAATGACCTCCATTCCTCTGAGACGTTTTCATAATTCACACATTACAGTCCTGTTAAGATAGAGTGATGTCTCAGATTGTAAAACTGTCTATTTCTCTTAATTTTTTACTTAAACTCATCTCAAACCCTCCTACTTTAATCACTTGACCTTTCTTAGTAATGCACTATAAATCTTAGCTAAACTTTGTGTTTTTAAAATTCTTTTCGGTCAAGGCAAATGTAGTAATTGAATTTTATTCAGGAAATGAAATCTAGTTTATAAATAAATATATAAATATATATATATATAAATATAAATAGATTTTGCAATAAAATTTTAGGGTCTTAATTACATAATTATTCAATATTTTATTACCTGGTGACAAGTTGTTATATACTATAAATAAGTTTTTGAGACTCATCTTTACATAATCCTTTTAAAACCATCATTATCGCTGTGCTTCTCTTACATTATGAAATATTACACTTGCTCATATTTTCAAATACATGCAAACAATGCATTTAAAAGTCAATTCTGTTTTTTAAGCAATGATTCCAGACTGCACTGCTTAATTGTTGTATAAACAATTTCTAATAGCGCTGTTGTGAAATAGTCTGGCATGACTGATAGTGAGCGTGGAAGAGAATGCGTATAAATATTTGATTAATTAGAGGAGCAATGAAAAGAACACTTAAATAAGTAGTTTTAACAAAGAGAGATGGTGTGCTAAACACCAGTCCGCATGAGCATGTCACATAAAACAATGTAATGGTTACACATTCCCCGGGAAGCAGCCAGGGGTTAGGTGACTAGGCGGATTTGAGCCGGAGACCTTACGGTTGCAAGGCTGGTTTTTTAACCACAAAACTATGAGTACCCCCACAATTATTTATTATTAATTCTAGTAAAAAACCTGATTCCCAAAAAAATACAAATTGTAAACTAAAAACAAAATACAATAATTAACATATTTTAAAAACTGATGTTGTATTAGAACATAGACAACCTATCAAATGTCAAAGTGAAACATTCTTAAATTTCATGCCAAATATTGGCTCATATGAATTTTTGTGACGGTAACACTTTTAAAAAAAAGTTGGGATAAGGCAATAAGAGGCTGGAAAAAACAAAACTTGACTGCAACTCATTAGGTCAATTGGCAATAGTTTATTAACATTACTAGGTATAAAAAGAGCATTTTGGAATGGCAGTGGCTTTCAGAAGTAAAGATGGGAAGAGGATCACTATAGTGGAGCGATATCAGAAAGGAGTTCGACAGTGTAAAATTGAAAAAAAATGTAACATATTATCATATACAGTGCATAATATCATCAAAAGAGTCGCACGGCACTGCATCACACACAGGCATGTTTCTTTATTGGAAATTACAAAATGGGTTAGGAATATTTCCAGAGAAGATTATCTGTGAACACAATTCACTGGGCCATCCACCATTGCCAGCTGAAACTTTATAGTAAAAAAAAAACATGGGGTTGCATTAGTGTGTGTCATGGGCAGCTTTCACATCTGGAAGGACACCATCAATGCTGAAAGGTAGATCCAAATTCTAGAGCAACATATGCTCCCATCAAGACGTCGTCTCTTTCAGGAAAGAACTTGCATTTTAACATGACAATGCCAAACCACATACTGCATTAATTACAGCATCATGGGTACTGAACTGGGTACGTCCGGGTACTGAACTGGCCAGATCTTGCACCCAAAGAAAACATTTGGTGCATCATAAAATGGAAGATATGACAGAAAAGACCTAAGACAGTTGAGCAACTAGAAAATTAAAATCAACTAATTTTTCTTTTTAAACCATACATTTTCTTAGTTTAAACATCTGATATGTCATCTATGTTCTATTCTGAATAAAATATGGAACTTTAAAATTTCCACATCATTGCATTGTGTTGTATTTACAACTTGTACTTTGTCCCAACTTTTTTGGAATCTGGTTTGTATTTATTTCAATTAGAATGTGTATATATTAAAATACATTAAATAGTTATGGAGTAAATTATTTGTAGAAAGAGTGTCCTACAGTGTCCTAACTGGAAGAAAGGACCAGGGTAATTCCTGTGTGGAGTTTGCATGTCCATGTGTTTGCATGGGTTTCCTTCAGGTGCTCCCCTCTGTCCAAATACATACATGCTAGTTGATTTAGAGATGCCAAATCGTTCATGACTTGTGTACTATCTACAGGGGTTAGACAATGAAACTGAAACACCTGTCATTTTAGTGTGGAAGGTTTCATGGCTAAATTGGACAAGCCTGTT
>JAOUQV010000046.1:2318760-2332215 GCA_028565295.1 Aspidoras spilotus
GAGTTCAAAAGAGGACAAATTGTTGGTGCATGTCTTGCTGGTGCATCTGTGACCAAGACAACAAGTCTTTGTGATGTATCAAGAGCCACTTTGGGGTGTTTTGGACTAGCAAGTCAGGAAACGTTTTCCTCCACAAGCATCACGTAGTGACCTGGCTATTATCCTACAAGAAGAATGGCTTAAAATCCCTCTGACCAAAATGAGGCCCTACACCATACAAATAAATTATTGTGGTCTAAAACCAGGTGTTTCAGTTTTATTATCTAACCCTTGTTATTAACCTTGTGATCAGATTTATTCTTTTTTTCATCATGAGATAAGGTTACGGCATGTATACATTGCATTGTTTTCCTCAATCTTCTTCAAGCTTTACATCATTTATTTCTGTCTGTTTCATTAATTTTGTCCAGGGATCTTGTTCTGATTATGGTAGATTTGGACCATTGGGAAAAAAAGGATTATCTAAAAAATATCAATGATGTTCAAGTCTGGGCTCTGCAGGGCCATTCCATGTGTGAAAGTGATGCGCATGCTCACTGAACCACTCTTTTACAATTGGAGCCTTATTAATCCTGCCATTGTCATTTTTGAATAAGCCCTTGCCATCAGGAATACAAAAACCTTTTGATGGAATTTGGCTGATTTTATTCTGACCACATTTATTTCCCCACTGTCCTTGAACTTTTTAATAATGCGATGGACATCCTTATTATTATTATTATTATCCATTATTTTCTGTACTTGATGCATGAACCTTTTGAAACCGATAAACAACCATGTCGAAAGACACATCCTGTAGTCGTGGAAAGGATGTTAAACAAATAAGAAGCTACTCACTGAATCGGGTAGGATTTAATAAGTTGTTGGCAGCTGAATTACATATGCAGGAATCCAGTGGGAGGCTCATACCTATTTGCTTATTTATACCCTTTTTTATGATCAAAATTTTAATTATTTATTTTCTATACTTGCTTAATCCTAGATTTAGGGTCACAGGAAAGCCAGTGCCCACCCAGCGCAACTCTAGAACTTCTTGCTGTGAGGCCACATCACTATCCACTGTGCCACCGTGTCACCAACAATCAAAATTTCTTTAAGAAAATCTGAGTATTGCCAGTTCTTCGGACTGTTCTTTGGAACACTTCTGTTCCACTGGGCTAAAGCCACTACTTTTTTTTCTGATGACTCATGACTGTGCTGGAAATTACAGTTTAAATCATATGATGATCAAATGTGAGTGAATGCAATCAGTAATCAGCAATACAACCAGCAGTAGAGTGAGCATACAGCCCTGGGGAGTGCCAGTGTTTGGTGTGATAACGATGATAAGATGAGAAAGTTGATTGTTGACTTTAGGAGCACGTAAATGGAACAATCCTGCAACTATTTAAACGCTTTGTGTATGTGCTCATTACAGATAAACTCAACCGCATTATTTATCAATACACCATACATTGTCACATTGACAAACACCGAACAATTTCCTTTTTAATAATTGGTTGGTTTTGACACAGATTTTGAGCAACAGACTTTTTTGGACATTATAAATCATCTTCACATATTAACTATCTCCTGTCATTTTAATCGCACATGGCTGACCTGTGATACTGTGGTATGGTAACAGACCACAAGTGTAGCTTTTGGTCACTGGCACCACACACCAGGTTCATAACTGTATCTCGCTACAGAAGTCATTTACCCTTATGTGATAAATGTTACCTTTTGATGTACAGCAGACAGCTCAACACTTAATGCAAGATCTGGTTTAGTTGTAACCACCAATTTTGGCAGTTATCAGTAATCATATGCAAGGTTTTCCTATTCCAGTGATTGTAAAATGTACAAGGGTATTGCCTTGTACCAGCTGTTACAATCAGTTTATTTACTCACGTTTTATATCAAACATTTGTAGCAGAAATGTAATATTTACTATACTATAAAAATACAGTGCTATACCTCTATATGTAGACTGCTGATTCCATGAAGCACTGCTATATTATTGGTCACATTATAAATAGCTAATTTAAAGGAGTCTTCAATCTAGTATGAGATTTTGTCACAATATGCTAAGTTTTCCAGAAGACTGTCTAATACACAACTTGTTTGTGTGTGAGTGTTTCTTACCGAAACTCTGTGTAATTTCCTTTGTCTTTGTTTTGCTTAGGTCTTTGGGTCACTCTGAAGCTGTTGCCGGGTGATATCCATCAGATCCGTAAGGATTTTCCCCACCTGGTAGACCGCTCCACTGCCGTTGCTCGCAAAATGGGCTTCCCTGAGATCATCATGCCAGGTGCAAATTAAACCCATTTGTCACACGGAAGCCATGCTAGCCTTTTTTCTCTCTTCTTCTGTGGCTTGTGTGTTTTACATTTAAGTGAGCATGCACCTTCTTTTGCACATTGAGGGCTAAAATTCTGTTACATGCAAACTTTTGTTCTTTTGTTCTTTTTGTTATTTTGTAAATGCAGTAAACCTGAAATCTGTCATTTGTTAATTTACTTGAGCATTTATTCAACAGACTGAAGGACAAAGAAACTATTTAATGTCTTTAATGATGTATGATATTTAAATTTGGAAATTAATTCATGTTTATCACAGGATATCTGGATCATTTTTTTAATTATGATTTTAATAGTATAATGATTGAAGATTGCTGCAGTTTAGCATGCAGATATTTGCTGTACACAAGACTTCAGAGGCTCAACAATTCTTGTTTGCTGTTCACAACGAATAATGACAAATCATTCTCCACTTCATTATGCGTCATAAATCTTCTATAGAATACAGAGCTGCACTGCATGCAGACCACTCAAGCACACACACACTATCTGCAAATGATGGTGAATAATATTTTCTAATATAACATACCTTCATGCCATCATGCCAGTTATTGCCCTTTGTATAACAGTCAGAATTTGAATTTCCATTCTTGACACATCTGTTTTTCCTAAATAGTCCATCTCAGATGATAGATGAACAGATAATTTGCCAACATTTCTACGCAAAAGTAATATATTGTTTCCTCTTTGCATAATATAGTTTTGGGTTGCATTTCTTCATGTAAGAAAAATAACTGGGGCTTACAAGAAAATAATAACTCAAAATCTATACTCAGACTGGTTGACTTAGTCTGACAGCTCTCACTGTCTGAAGACTCTGTGTCATGCATTTGAGCCATGTCATGTCTTTTCTGCAGCATTGATTTTTCCTCTGACACTCTAGATCTTTTCATCATATTATGCACTGTAGATAGTTAAAGCTCTAAATTCCATGTAATCTTGTGCTGTGAAACTCTGGCCTAAAGTCATGAACCACACTTTATCCTTCATGTCTTTGGTGCATTTGGTGAATGCACTTTTTATACTCAGTCTTAATGTTCTAACCTGGTACTAGTCAAACTGATAATTGTGGGATAGAACAGTATTACTTGTATAACCTTTTCAGTCTTATTTTGTATGTTCACAACATTTTGAGGGTGTTCCAGTTGGCCCATTCTATTTTTATTTTAATATTTTTAAAAAGCAATTAGATTTTCACTGAGTTAAATCAATTCATCAAACACAGATTTAGCAGTATAGTTAAAATGAAAATGGTTTTGTAAATTGATATATATCAAGTAAATAAATAAGAGAAGTCATATATAAAGATTTAAAAGTGGTATGCTGTATAAACCCAGTGAGTACTGACCTGCTAACCAAAATTCAATACTCTTCAATATTTTATGGCTATTAGTGATTTATTAAGTTTGACCCTGCACCCATGTTCATGTGCAGTTCATCCGGACAGTATTCAGTGCTTCTCTTTTTCACATTTTATGTTTACAAAATGGATTAGATAAAACATTTTCCTTCAAAATTCTACACACAATACCTGATAATGACAGATAAAACAGTTTGAATTTTTTGCAAATTACTTTCTTTAGGCACCTTTGTTGTTGTAAAGCCATTTACTTTAATACTATTTAGCAGACGCCCTTGTCCAGAGCGACTTACAAAAGTCTTTAAGATAATATCAGTAAACACAAACCTTCTGACTGTACAGAAAAATTTGAATAGGAAAACTGCGTTTAGTTGAGATAAGTGCGGAATATAACACTTTTATCATCTTTACTGTGTGCTTGGGTTCATTGTTCTGTTGTAAGGTGAAACTTCGTCTCAGTCTGAGGTCCAGAGTGCTCTGGAGCAGGTTTTCTTTTTTTCCAATTCCTTCTGCCGAAAAACAATCACACATCATGATTGTGTCATCACCTTGTTTCACTGTACTGAGACAGATTTTATCCAGACATGACACTTGACGTTCAGGCCAAAAAGTTCAATATTTTTTCATTTGGTAAAAAACCTGGGGGGTCCAATATTCTGCCATTTACGGATTAAAGGTATCACTGTGCTTATTTCAATGTTTCAGAAATGTTCTGTACCTTTCCCTAGATCTGTGATTTGATACAATCCTGTCTTATAGGTCTATAGACAATTCATAGACTTCGTAGCTTGGTTTGTGCTCTGACATGTACTGTAAACTATAGGTTATACTTATAGGTGCCTTTCCAAATCATGTCCAATCAACTGTATTTTTCATGGGTGGAGTCCTTCAAGTCTTTAAGACAATTGTGGAGCTCAGTTTTGAATGTCATGGCAAATGCTGTAAATGTGTATTAATTAATTTAAGTAAAAATAAATTTGCAGAAATTCTAAAGAAACTTCAATCATTTGTCATTACGTGGTATTGTTTGTAGAATTTTGAGGGAAAATTAATTTGATACATTTTGAATTAAGGCTGTAACAACAAAATCTAGAAAAAACACAGTCTTGTAAATACTTTTAGGGTGCGCATTATACTGTTTAATGTGGATGTATTTTGGAAAAGTAAGATATCATGTTTTCAGGTGATGTTCGTAATGATATTTATGTCACGCTGACTCATGGAGACTTCGATAAAGGCAATAAAACCACACCGAAGAATGTGGAAGTCACCATGTCTGTGTATGATGAGGAAGGCAAAAGACTGGAGGTATATAATCTTTTTCTCATATACGCATACACAAACTTTGATTCAGTTGACGGCTGACCAGTCTGTTTTCACCCACTTGCTCTATAAAGATGTTGAGCAGGACACTCCGCTAAACCATCTACCCCCATCTGTCAGAGTTGGTCTATTTGTCTGTCTGTCTGTCTATATATCTATCTCTGTTCTCTCTGCCCTGTATCACTTTCTCCCTTCTTTTTCCGTTCCCCTTTATTTTTCTCTCTTGTTTTAACTCTTAATAATTTCTACCTCTTTCTCTAGCTTTGCTTTCTGCTTCTGTCCATTTATTCCACCCTTTCTCCTATCGGTGTGCAGTGTGAGCTGACATTTAAGCATAGCAGTTGTTTCTATCGGTGGGAGAGATTGTGGGTTGTAGGAATATTATATTAGCATCCAGGGTGAATGAGCCGTGGGCAGAGGCTTTAAAAACAACCTTAGATGTACTTTTTATACAAAAGACTCACAGCGACTGTGGTAATCAGGGTGGATGATGTGTGCTAGGGAGAGCTCTTTTTTAGCCATAGGACTAATACTATAGTGTGTGGCTATGCTGTTTAACATCAGACTAGTTTATGTAACACTAATGTCACAGATTTATAGCAGGGCAGGATTTTAACAATAAAAACAAAGATACAAGCCATATAGTTCTTATTTATGAGTTTTGAAAATTTAAATTATAGTGAGCAAAACTTTACAGCGTGTTACTGGTAATCCAGTAGTGTTGATGGGGACTGAAACTGCTCCCTAAACTTTATAGTAGATATCGTAGAATTGGGAAGAACCTACACCCTCAGTCAACTGTGACACTGGAAGGTGTTGTTGGAACAAAACCTAGGATTAGTGCAGGAATGCCGGACAGATGTTATGTTTAATCAATATATAGAAATAATTTTATCCTTCTGGGCTCTTAGAGCATCATTTAATATATCAAATTTTTATACTATTTAATAGTAAAGAGCATTTTTCTAAAGCTTCAATTTTAAGATGTATTTAGATGTTCTAGGGAGTGTGGAGGCTCAGAATTTGGGATTTTAAGAGTTTGATTTCTTAGTGGGAGGTCGGGAGGAGAATTTTCTGTATGCAATGCCCATATAGTTAGACAGGTTGATGGTAAGTTTAGGAAATTTCTGCAAGAGTGTACAGCTGAACAGCAGGAGAAAGTCTCTGAGTACCTTTCTGCATGAACGAGCAAAAGCCGCTCTGACCACTTCTAATGCATCAATTACATGGATTCTCCAAATTATTTTTTTAATCTACCAAGAAGGCCAAACCCCAGAACAGGGGTTCTGATTGTATAAAGCAGTTTAGTTCACCCTTTTTGGAGCTGATCGTTTTCCACTCTCGAATCAACTTCTTGATAAACATTTTTTTATATTTGGCAAAATGTCTGAAATTACCCATTTTACTCTCTAAGCAAGGGATAAAACCAGCATGTACAATATTTTTTGCCCTCCTTCTTTAAATAAGAGCCACAATTGATGCCCGTTTCTTCACAGAAGGAATGACCTCACTATTTGAACTCCACACTGCTGTTAATTTTAACTGGCTTCTATATTATATGAGTAGATTACATCCAATTATGTAGGAATTTTTTCCCCATGTTTTATTATATTTAGACATTAGTGATGTTGGACTTCTATTGTTTTGAACACAACTGGTTAAAGACAACTGGCCTTAGATAATTGTTGGCCAATATCTAATCGTACATTAATTTCCAAAGTTCTTTATAAGGTCATTGCCTTCCAGCTAATTGATATTGTAATTACAAAAAATTCAGTATGGCTTTCACACTGCGGAGACTGCACTTCTCAGTGTAATAAACGATCATGTTCTGTCTGCTGACATTCCATTTTACTTCTTCTTGACCTTATAGCTGCTTTTGATACTATCAACATATCTACGTAAATTTTTTTCCCAAGTCGGCGTTCTTCCATCTTTGTAATATCACCCGTATACACCCTCTCATCCTGCTTTTGTGACTTCCAGGCTGGACTACTGTAACACGCTGCTCTATTGGCTTCCGAACTCTGCAAACTCGTACAAAAAAAAAGAATCATATCACCCGGTCCCTAAACAGCTCAAATGGTTGCCTATTAACATAGAATCAAATACAAAATTCTATTGGCTGTTATTTTAACAGCCTAAAATAACTATTGCACCAAGAACCATTTAAAAAATGCTTTTCCAAATTTTTGATTTTGTTTAATATATCACATATATCACGTAAAGTAAAGCATCTGTGTGTCAGTATGTGTGTTGTAAGTGTAATAATGTTAAACAAATAAACAATTTATGTAAGAGGTGGGCAAACTGTGAAAATTTGGGTAGAACTTCCTTGACATGGAGTATGGAAAATCTGAGGTTGAAATGCCTCCATTGACACTGACGGTTCCTCAGCCTCACTCCAATTACATAAATGCTGAAACTCTGGAATATTAATGGTTGGCTGTGCAGATTTGCTCTGTGGGGTAGTGATAAGCTGACCAAACTCATGCCAGCTGTGAGCATGACAACTATTAGCCTACTGTATGTTTTTAGCCTTTGTAATGAAACCGGAGTACTAAAAAAATTACTTTTCACATGTTGCTTTTATGTTAATTTAAAACCATATAATACTATTTTATTAAATAAAGTAACGCCACTTCTTTTTTGTAGAATGTTATCTTTCCTGGTGCTGGGGATGAAGGGATTACCGAGTACAAGTCTGTAATTTATTATCAGGTCAAACAGCCACGCTGGTTCGAGACCATTAAGGTGAGAAAGTTCAGAGTCTTTACTGCTGCAGTTCTGCTACACCGATTTAAACACCAAGTTAAAAGTACAAGCTGTTTCATCTTCACCGGCATAATGCATATAGAAGGCATAAAGACATATTTTATAAAAATGTTTCAAGTAAAGGTAATAAATGAACCTTAATTAAGGAGCATTCAATCATCATCAGAAGCTTCAATTAAGGTCTTTATCATTTAATTTGCTTCTGTATATTTGTATGACAAAAGCTTTATGTTGATTCACTGGATATCATTAGATTATATATACAGTAGAGACATTACTTGATTTTTTTGTTAAAAACGTGATGGAGATTAAACCTAATCTATTCATAGTTATAACTGGATTAAACATTATTTTACAAAGAAAAATACAATTGTTTATTTTGTGTAGTGAAGCTGTTTATTTATTATTTATGAAAAGAGTGTTGGAATTGAGTTCTATATAACCGTCAGTAAATTTCCCATTACAAGAGAAACATCACCCAGGCATAGATTATTTTCTTGCTTAATCACTTCCTGTGTTAATCCTTATTGTTTCCTAATACACTCTAATAACATTTCTGCTGAGAGTGAGTTAGTGTGTGTGTTTGTTGTGTATGTGTGTATGTGACGCACCTTAAAGACTTTGTCTCCTAGGTGGCCATTCCTATTGAGGATGTAAACAGGAGTCATCTGCGCTTCACTTTCAAACATCGCTCTTCTCAGGACTGTGAGTGTAAAAATACACAAACACACAAGTTGATATTTCTATAGTTGTGAGTACAATCTATAGACTTCATTATAAGTGTAGTTTATTATTGCTTTCCCATACCCTAACCCTAAACTACAGCTCAGTAATGGAAAAAAATATATATTTTTCTCTTTAACTTCTTATTAATTGTTAAAAGCTAAAAAAAAAAAAAACATTTTTATTTTGAGGTTCAGCCAAAATGTCCTCATAACACCAAATGTCCTCATAATGCTGGTGGTCTTTCGAGTTGGTCCTCACAACTTAAGACATGCCCATACATGCTACATTTCTATACTTACTATATTGTGATGACTTTTCCTAGACATGATTAATAGAGCATCTAGAATTTGTATAAACCTTCTGGTGCTACTTGGACACGCCATCAATTAAGAAATCACGGTCCCAGGGTGCTTCAGGTCTTTAATCTAAAATTCACTGTCACCCGGGCGATCCAGCTGGGCATGCTCAATTCCTGAGTTGTGTCCAAGTGCCGTGTTGCTCTATGGGTTTACCCCTAAGGATCCACAGCGAGTATTTTCTAAGGCCTTTCTGATGGCTGTCTTCAATTGCAGTCCTTTTACTTAAAGGTATTTTGAGATTTGCATTGGTGAATGGCCAGCGAAGCCTCGGCACCCGACCTGGACCATCGGCTTTTTATCCGTTTATCCAGCACTCTGTGCTCATCTCTGCGCATTTGACTTCCTTCTGCTTGATTCCCATTTTCCTAGTGGACGCTCAGTCCCAGAATAACCACTTATTTCACTCCGATGCTACTACCTTGTCTGGGTGCAGACAAGTGATTGTGATATTTGCTGGGTACCAAGCTGCTAGTTGTGCGTAGTGGTGAGGCACACCCTCTCATGAGTTTGGCTGGTGATGTGGGTCCTTCTGCCACCCTCTTACTGTGATCACTGTGAGAATGGAGTATGCCAAAGCCTTTATCCCTTGGTTATTGTGCCGGCGGTACCACCCCTCACCTAGTGCTGACAAGAGGTTGGGCTGCTCATTCAGTATATTCCTATTCCATGGAGCACGTGTGCACGCCTTTCGCAAAGTATTGACCACGTAAACAAATGCATAAGTGCAGCTAAAAGTGCTTTACGCACAAATCTTAAAGGGTTTTGTTCTATGCATCTATATAAATAGTAGATTGTATCTTAGTGTGTCACTTACACAGAAGTAAGCAATAGCTTAAAGCTAAAATACCACAGGAAATAGAAGTTAGCATCATACTAGTGCAAGAAAGCCAGTTGAATGTGTTTATTAAACATTGCTATAAAATGGCCTGAGACTTGGCTTAAGCTTAACATGCAATGTTTGCAAATAGGCTAAATATGGATACAACAGCTAGACACGCAGCCTTCCTATTGTCAGATCCTACTCTCATTAGCGCCTCTTCACCCAATAAATAAATAAATAAATACAGTTTTAATAAACATGAGATGGAAAATCATGCTTTTATGATAAACTTTTAAGTTGGCTTGTCGTGATGCAGTGACAATGAGATGATCTGAACACAAGCAACAACGACGGTGGGAGGTTGTTAAATAAACAATAAAATTAGAATTACATGTTGGGGACCAAAAACATTTAAAAAGGTTTATTAGTAGTTAAATGCCTTTTAAATGCTTTAAAATAACTGATCATGGTTTGTATACTACAGGGTGGGTCATTTATATGGATACACACACACACACACACAAACAAACATATATATACATACAGTATATGTATATATTTAGGGAGCATTTTCTGTATGAGTGTGTGTATTAACTAAATTATTTGAATTAACAAAATAAAAAAATCGGTTGAGGTTCTTCATCTGTTCCAAGCCGAGAACTCTTAATTTTTTTAATGTTCAGGTTCCATGCAATACACATACATCAAGGTATTCAACATATTTTGTTTCAGATTGTTCAATCATAGTATGTTCAAAGTCCGGCACGGGGGCCAATACAAGCCCATGTTCAGATTTTGACCAGTCTGTAGCCTCCGTCATAAAATCAATAATATGAGGCTTTCCAGAACTTTTTACCACTGTACAAAATCCAAAAAGCTATTTTGAATGTTTGAATGAGCTTGAATCTTTTTAGTCTGTGTATCATTTGTTCTTTTGTTTTTTAATTTACCCTCAAACTGGGTCTCATAAACCAGTCCGACAGCCCTTTTTTCCATTTCTGTCATGAACCCTCTCGGGAAACACTCACAAAGCAAGAGGAAATTGAGAGAAACAATTGTGGAAATATTTATTTGATAACTACTAGAACAAACATAACACTCTCCTTATAACCGGAAAGAAACACAAAGCAAAAAAGGAAATGGAGATATACAAATATATTGTATAAAAAAAGTATCTTTGATAGCATGAGTTTAGCATGAGTGCTAAACTGAGGAGAAAACTCAATTTAAATAATATAAACTTAATTAGCCGCTAATTGGCAACAACTGTTTCAATAATTTCAATACATTCATGTGTCAGTGTGGTCCATGCTCTTTTCCTTGTTTTGTAGTGTGCGTAATGCATCTTGCTTTGCTTGCCAGATTTGCCATAGTTCTTACAATTTTGTATTTTCATTGGAGTTCAAAAGTAAAATAATAAAAAACTCCAACATGTATATATCCGCGGCACGGTGGCGCAGTGGATAATGCTGTGGCCTCACAGCAAGTAAAGATCCAGATGCCAGATCCTAATGCGAGGAACTTGCTGTGGCGATCCCTGGTGACAGGAAAAAGCCGAAAGATGGGAAAAAAAAACAAAACATGTATATATCCAACCCAATTTGAGTTTTAATGGATTAATACAGTATGGCCAGAATGTTTTGTACTGCTGAATAATATAACTCTTAGTGTTATGTTGTTAACATGTTTTAGAATTTACAGTGAGCATGTGATGGTGAATAATTTGTAATGTTTAATCTTTGTGAGTTTTATATTGTTAAAAACTTGTTTAGATTTGTGTTCTTTGTCAAGAAATAAAAAGTTTGCCTTTTGTAATAATTTCGTAAAATAGTTAATAAAATAATTTAAGCCCTCTTTGCCCTCTTGCCCTTTTATTTTATGTATTTGAAAATATAAGGTTTGCCTTTTGCAATATTTATTTTAATGTATTTTGGCCTGGCCAAATACAAAGACACACTGGTATTTTGTTGGATTGCCTTTATCGTTGATTATGGGATAAATTCGCTCTGGCATCGTTTCCACAAGCTTCTGCAATGCCATAAGCTTTACTTCTGTCTATTGTTGAACTAATTTTCCCCAAGATCTTCTATTGATGATCGGAGACCACTGCAAAAATTGTAGTCCAACACATCCTAAAGATTTGTGGTGACCAGTCCATGGTTGAGTAAACACTGGCGTGTTTGTCTGCCGCTGCTCTCCGGTGCTTGTTCGTTTGTCGGTTGTCGTTGATCTGGTGCCATACAATCTGGAGCTTTTTGGACTTTACCGGATTTTATCACCTGTCTAACATGAGCCCTCACTGCCCTGCGCCCCAGCTACTACCCAGCTACTGAATGAAAGCTGGCGCGACTTGCTGCCGCTGCTCGCCGCTTCACAGACAATGCTAACCGGAAGGATCCATATCTGGTCGGTGTTCGTCTGGACTCTGCTGGCATTTATTCACCAACCTGTGACGGGTCTTCTTCAGTACTCTGCTGCTGAGCTTCTCCGGTTCCGTTGCCACCTGTCTGCACCTCCACCGGACTTGTGGTTACACCCGGATATAGCATTCCTGCCTCACCGGAGATATATTCACCGCGGGTCTCGTCGGAATGTCCAGGAAGACACGTCGAAAGCAATAAAATCATTTTGGTCTACTTTTCGCCAGCTTCAGCGCAACACCGGCCGGGTCGCTGACCACAGTGTGCTAGCCTGCCTAGCCCGGTCGGCTAACACCCCGGCTAAATGCGAAAACTCCGCTGTCAACTTCGGTCTGCTCAACATCCGCTCACTCACGAGCAAGGGGCATCTCATCCAGGCTCTCATCACGGACCGTAAGTTGAAACTTACCAACAACCAAATGACTTTACACAACTAAACGAATCTACTCCTCCGGGGTTTGTTAACATCTCTCAACCACGTATCACCAGCCGGGGAGGCCGGCTGTCTGTTCCTACCTTCTCCTCCTTTGTATCGACCGTGTGTAAGCTGTCTGGATCTATCCCCACCATCATTACTGTTATCCACCAAAGCAAAACAAGAATTTCTAAATAACTTTGCCACTCTGCTCACACACCTGTCCACCCTGTCACCAAACAACATTGTGCTGAGTGATTTTAATATTCATATGGACAATATTATTGACCCTCTTACCAAAGACTTCATGAGTTGTATTGAGGGGTTTGGACTTCAGCAATATATCAATTTTCCTACTCACTGCAAGGGTCACATCTTGGATTTAATCTGCTGTTCAGGTTTATCTCCACTAAACAGTACTGCTGATGAACTCCCCATATCTGACCATTTCCTCCTTTAATTTGATGTCTGTCTCTCTATGTCTATCAATAAATCCCCCCTTCTCATTTCTTTCTGCAGTAATAAGGATATTAATTTGGATTCTCTCTCCTCCAGTATTAACTACACAATGGACAATCATAATCTCACCTCCCTTGATGAACTGGTATCACACTACAACACTGGGCTTCATACTGTACTGGACTCCATGGCTCCCCTAAAAAAAAGTCAGTCTCATTCTCCCGTAGGTCTCAGCCCCCTGGTTTACGCCAGTACTTCGGCTTATGAAGGCCAAAGGGCGGCAACTTGAGCGGCTCCAAAGGAAAACTGGACTTTCTGTTTATAAAGACTTGTACAAAGATCATATGCTACACTGCAAGGACTGTATTTCACAACGTAAATTCAATTATTACACTGACATAATCCATTCAAATGAAGGTCATTTTAAATCATTATTCTCACTGTACAAAAGTATTACTC
>JAOUQV010000046.1:2332315-2356946 GCA_028565295.1 Aspidoras spilotus
TTATATTTTTTTTTTCTTTTTTTTTCACCAAATTAAATAAACAGTTCCAAAGCATGATAATGATCTTACATGTAGTTTGTGTGTTTCCAGTTCCTGCAGGACACCCTAGATGCTTTATTTAACATAATGATGGAGAACTCGGAGAGTGACACCTTTGACACACTGGTGTTTGATGCCCTGGTAAGAGCTTTCATGTTATAATACACACATTGATGCTGTTTGTGAGTATACAGAGAGGCATGGTGGTGCAGTGGTTAGTGTTATCGCCACGCTGCAAGTGGACCATACCATGGTTCGATCTCTGGGTGCTGTGGTTTGCCCCACAGTCCAAAGAAATGCATGCTCGTTAAACCGGAGATGCTAAATTGTCTACACCTTGTGTACTGTGTATATAACTTTGTGTATGGATGTAAAATTGTTCATGTCATGAAATGGGCACAGATGCTGAAAATGACATTAAGCAATAAACATTCAACAATAAATTTGTAAATAAACATGTTTCTATAACTATATTGTTTCTTTTAACTGCATTAATTGGTCACATTATACAATGTTTTCAAATATTAATTTACCATCAAAAAAGGATTTGCATTATTTGAAAATAAAGAGTACATTCCATAACGGACCACATTTTGGACAAAATAACAAAATGAGGGCTGCTTTTTTTTTGCCTCAAAGAGACAAGTATGACAGTCTCCAGAGTACCTGTCTTATATTTTCCAAGCTGCAAAACGTACAAAAAATCTACTTATAAAACTAAAAAAACAATTTCAGTAGTATAGAATGCATTGTTGCTTTACAGCTTGTCTTTGCATGTGTGTAATTATCTGGTAAGTTTTACAATTCTTCTGGAGACTTTGATCGTCACATCTGCTTCTTTAATTTTTTTTTTTTTTGCGTTTGTCTGAAATGTGGTCTGTTATTGAATGTATTGTGTCCTTTTCTAATTTACATCTTTTTGTTGGTAATTTAATATTTGGAAATATAAAATCATTGTGTACTGTGACTAATTTATCTAGAATTCTTAAAAAATATACATCTCTAAGAAATTTAGTACTTAAAAAAAAAAGGGTGCCTAAGACTTTTTCATAGTACTGTGTATATATACAGTGCATCCGAAACCTATTCACTGCGCTTTGATTCATATTTTGTTATGCCACAACCTTACTCCATTTTTGCTCAAAATTTTACACACAATACAATACATGTACATAACATTACAGCCTTTTCTCAGTACTTTGTTAAAGCACCTTTGGCAGCAATTACAGCTTTAAGTCGTTTTAAGTATAATGCTACAAGCTTGGCATGCCTACTTTTGGGCAGTTGTTTCCATTATTCTTTGCAGAACTTCTCTAGCTTCATCAGATTGTATGGGGAGCGTCAGTGCACAGGCATTATTAGAAAAATAACATTCACAGACTTGCCCTGAGGCCACTTTTTATTCTGGCTGTAAGCTGTACTGTTGGAATGTAAACCTTCACCCAGTCTGATTTTCAGAGTGCTCTGGAGCAGGTTTTCCTCAAGGACCTTTGCTGCATCTTTCCCATACTCTGACTCCTAGTTCCTGCTGTCAAACTTTATAGCTTGGTTTATCCTCTGACATGTACTGTAACTATGGGACCTTATATAGACAGGTGTGTGCATTTTTAAATCATGTCCAATCAACTAAAATTATCACAAGATTTCAAAACAACTGAAGTGGTAAATTTATGTACCTGATCTCAGTTTTGAGTGCCATGGCAAAAGCTATGAATACTTATGAACATTTTGTTTTATTTACTGTATATATTATTTTTAATAAATTTGCACAAATTCCTAATAAACTGTTTTCACTTTGTCCGTCATATTGTATTTAGTATTTTAAGGGAAAATTTAATTTAATCTAGTTTGGTATATGGCTGTATCATAACAAAACGTGTGTGTATGTGTGTATATCTAGCTTGGCACCTAGCATATTTACTGTTAAAACCCTGAGGTTGTATATTTTCCTATAAAAAAATGACATACAACTTCTTACAATGTTGTACACAGATTGTTTTGCACTGTCCCTATTTAAATATTAAACAAAACGGCTAATTGCACATTATTGCTCCTCCCTTAACTTATTAATTCCTGTTTTATTTTATTCTATTCTTTTTTTTCTATTTACTTTTTAATCTGCTTGGGTGTGCATCACACTAGATATCATTGTATGAATATATAATATGTTTTCTGACTATGACGTGTGCCAACCCATTAAAATGTGATATTAAAAACACAAGACTAGGCCGGTGTAGAGCTATCCTCTTTTGGGCATCCCTAAGAGTGCCTTGGGAATCTGGGACTCGTGTTTTGACCAGTGAGCAACGTCCTGTTAAGCAGGATTAGCCTGTAGAAGTTTTACATTCAACAAATGTGTAATCAGTGTATCAGAAGTGTATCAGAACAGGTTGTACCTGGTGAACGGCAGAGGTATTTGTTAGTGTTAGATGTGAGGCTTGTTTAGCAACCTTATCAGCTAGTTTATTTCCCTTAACTTCAAGGGTCTTTAAATGGTCATGTCCTCTAAATACATCCGGTTTGGTGGTTAATTTACCAAAGTGGATTTGCAGGTTGGTTTCCCATCTGCCCCTTTGAATCCCCTCTTGGACCATGTTAGACCAAAGTGTGTGCTATGCGGTAAGCATATCTGATACCCGATAAGTACAGATTTATTTTAATACAATTTGCATGCTCTAGTAAGAGCTACCAGTTCAGCGGCTAGCGTAGATTTAGAATTTAGGGCAGTCGTTGGGCCTCAAAAGATTTGTTGGATAGTTTTCACACAATGTCAGCTACAGAGTCTAGTGTTTTGAACTATTGGTCTAAAGTTACAGCTACTGTGTTCTTGCACCAAAATAGCATATGCTGTAGTGCCATAATCTGTGGTGTAAATGTGGAAGGGTCAAGAATAATCAGCGCAGGGGATAGAGAACTACATATTTTAGGCTGTTTGTTTCAGACTGTTCAAGTTTTACTTTAGCGGAGATGGCCTGTACTGAGGTGGAAATTTCAGGTGGGCTATATGGCGGGAAAAAAGTATTTAACAGAAATACCCCTAGTATTAAGACACATATTTTGCCAGATTGAGAATAGTTGTTCTATAAATGTATAATTATTACCTGGAATTCTCTCTCAATATGTAATCTTTACTGTTGCAATTCTAATAGCTCATATCTTGAATGATCCCTCATGGGGAAATGGTCAAGAAATTTGTGGATCTATTCTACCGGACCATCTCGCTAAACCATCTATCTAGGTATTCCAATCATAATTATTCGATTATCATCCACTCTCGAGAATTTTCTCCTGCAGAGGGACTCAGAATGCTACGACTAGAGCAATTTTCTCCCATGATGAAAAGCAAAGAACAACAAACAGATAAGCAGATAGAGCCAAAAATCAATTTATTCCATATAATCCAAATTTATATCCGATATATGTACTCAATTAGTTCCTCAATTACATGATTCAGGCATCTCCGGCAGGGACAGACCCACTAGGACTTTCCTCTTTTAATTAAAAAATAGAGATTTTTTTACTTTAGACAAGATAAGAATATTTTATTATTTAGGATAAGATTTCTTTATATAAAAAAATGAAACTCCTTACCTTTATAATTGGGCCTGCATCTCCACCAAAATTAATGAAACAGTGACAGGTCATTTTATAGTTCAGTAAGGTGACAATTATCAATTACATCATTCCAAATTTATAAAAACTTCATCAGTTCATACAATCACTCCATGAACTAATCCAAACAAGATTTGTTTATGGCTTAAACCCAGTGTGATGTACAGATCAAGAGAGAACAATGTCTGGCTATAAGGCTTGCCGTCTTCCTGAGGTCTGAGAACAGCAAAGTGTTTTATAATAATTAAAACAATAATAGGCAATTACTGCTCTATGTGGAAATAGACACAGTCTTTTTCTGAAGCTATTTTACTTACTAGTTTGTGTCAGCCTATAAGATGTTTATACTGTACAGAACAGGTGCAAAAATGGATTCAGAAAGAAATATGTGTATAAAAAATTTGAATATCATGGAAAAGTTGAATAATTTCCGTGTCTCCAAACTCCAATGTGCAGTAAGAGGCTTAATTGAACATACAGCTACCCATAAATTGGAAATGAAACATCACTGGACATAAAGTACAAATTAAATATCAGACAAATATCAGTAACAGGACAACAATCAACACACAGGGAGTGATCCTGTATTCTGTCACTGACTGAATGCCTTGCCATACGCGTCTGGGGTCTTTTGTGTCGGTGAAGTGAGATTGGATTTTCTGTCCATAGGCAAGCTTGGCTGCTCTCATCCCCCGGTTCAGGTTAGCCCTCGCTGATCTGAGGGCTTCCCTGTTGCCAGACTTAAAAGCAGAGTTCCGTGCTCTCAGAAGCTCACGTACCTCCCTGGTGAGCCAGGGTTTGTCGTTTGCCCTTATGGTGATGTGTTTCGTGAACGCCACATCTTCCATGCATTTGGATATGTAACCTGTCACAAACTCAGTGTATTCCGTTGTGTTGACAAAAAAACATAACGGATTTCAATTATTTGTGTTTATTTTTACATCATTTTAGCTCATAAAACTCATGAAAACAGGATTTCAAAAGGACAAAAAGTGGAAGGACAAAATGTGGCTGGAGAAGATGTACCAGCAAAAAAGATGACCGTGGGTTTCAGTGGATTATAAAAATAAGAAGATTAAAGAATCTGGCAGAGATCCAGAAAAAGTGGAATGAGGCAGAAGTCACAGCTTCAAAAACAACCACATTCGGATGCATCCAGAAGATGGGCTATAACTGTTGCCTTCCTCCTTTTTCGATTAAAGTAAATTATGCCTTTTTATTCGGGAATATAGATCCAAGGGTTTAAGAAAGACGGGTGATGAACAAAACCCAAACTGCTTGAGGTCCTGTGTAAAATATCCAGTCATTCATGATCTGGGGTGCAATGTCCGGTGCAGGTGTTGGTAAACTCTGCTTTATTAAATCCAAGGTCACTGCAACAGTCTACCAGAATGTTTTAGATGACTTCATGATTACTTCTTCTTAATATTTTTATGAAGATGCAGATTTCATCTTCCAGCAAGCCCTGGTACCTCCCTATGTCGCCAGAAGCACCAAAGCCTGGTTTGATGCCCATGCCATCAGAGTGCTTGACTGGCCAGCCAACTTGGTGGACCTAAACCTCATTGAGAATATGTGGGGTATTCTCAAGAGGAAAATATGGGCCACCAAACACAACAAAGAGCTGACAGCAAGCATGTAGAAAATCGGTGCTTCCATAACTCCCTAGCAATGCCAGAGGGTGATTGCTTTAATGCCATGTCGCATTAAGGCAGAAATTAAAGCTAAGGGATTCCCAACTAAGTATTGAAGATTGACATATTTTTAAGTACCATATTTTGATTGATTTCATGTGATCCTAATTTTTTTTCCTGCAAAAACTGAAAAATAGTTGTGGTATTCCATCTTTTTTGGTCTCTGCTAGATTCTTGAATCTTCTCTTATTGATAATCTGCTGAAGCCCACTGTCATCTCTTTTGCTGGTTAATCTTCTTCTTTCGTATTTTTCCTTCCACTACGTAGTTTGGTCTGATTTTTCCACAGTTTTCTAATTTTTTGAAATCCTGTTTTCGTGGGTTTTATAAGCTAAAAACCCAAATTATGTACAAACGCAATTCCAAACAAGTTGGGACAGAGTAAAATTTGTGTGTGACAATAAACTCGTCAACGCTGAAGCTGTCTGGTCTCCTGTCTCTGAACCTTATTCTTGAAGTCTGAATTTCTAACACACTATATCAGCATTTACACATGTATTTGCACATGTGCTATGCAAGTTCTGCTCTGTGTTGTTAGTAATATAAATAATTGTAATAATAATAATACATTAAAATGAATGCATTAAGTAAAACAGTGTAGCCAATAGTACTTTCCCAACTGCTGCTATTTCCACATTATTATTTTGTTTTAATAATCACAATGGTCTATTCAGCGGTTTTAGTGTAAAAGACATTTTTATTTTTTATTTTGGTGGTTCTAAGTTGATTACCTTCATTAATTATGTGCTTTTGAACTAACTTCACTTATGCCTGCATTATTACGTCTTTAGCTCTCTTGAATTTTTCTTGTTTTTGACTTTTTTGACCTTTTTAAGTTCATATTTTAAAAATAAACTTTAATTAATGCTGGGTTTCATTTTAATGAGCCATTTTATCTTGGCTAGGTGTTCATAATTGGATTGATAGCAGACAGAAAGTTCCAGCATTTTAACCCTGTTCTGGAGACGTACATTCGCAAACACTTCAGTGCCACACTGGCTTACATGTGAGTGAATCTCGTTTCATTTCATTATTATAAGCAGCTGACTGGAACTCCAACAGCAATGGTTAAATTAGGAATGAAATAATAGTAATGTTTTAAATGTAAGGCTAGGCTATTATATGTGGCATGTGTAATTTATTTTGTTTGTGTGTGTGTGTTTATAAGGAAACTGACAAAGGTTTTGAAGAACTATGTTGACCACGCAGAGAAGTTGACAGATCAGCTGCTGAAAGCCATGAAAGCTCTAGAGTACATCTTCAAGTTCATTGTGCGATCTCGTGTCCTCTTTAATCAGTGAGTTTACTTTGTTTTGAGTTTCCAAAGGAAGTTTCAGGTCTAAAATCTAATTTTCTCTATGCAAGTCTGTAAACTCTTTAATATGCACATATCATAGTGATTTCATTCTGGTTAAAAACAAATAGCAGACAAAAATGCCATTGATCTTTCTATTACTATAATTTTTAACCTTTTTTTTGTGACTTATCAACCAAGACTTTAATATCAAACATGTAGGAACTGTGGAATAATGGCTAGATGAACACCCACACACATTTTATTGAATTTCTCTATATTTATCATGACAATTCTGACAAAGAAAAAAGACCAAGACCTTAAAGGTTTAATTCTAAGTCAAGAATTAGACTTTAAGAATATGACACAATTTACAGACTTCTAGAGGGAAAATAATAGCAGTCCAAAATGTCTAAATCAGTCATTGTTTTTAGTAGAAATTATACAACCACATGGCAAATAATTTGCCATATAGTGTAGTAGAACAGACATATACCCAACATATATGATATGCATTATTCTAGTCTGTTTGATTGAATGATTTATTAGAAAGGGGCATGTTCAAAATAGCAGTGTGATGTTCAATCCTTCTCTGCAAACAGGTGCTTACCTGGTGACCCTTATTTAAGTATGGAGAGAAAATTGCTAAAAAAATTATAAGTTGCTTAGCTAATGTGATCTTCAATGCTTTAAAATGGAAACCAAAACCATAAAGTTGTGAAAGAAAACGGAAGACAATTTGACTGGATTGAAGAATAGCAGAAAGAATGGCAAAGAATCAGCTCCAGGGACATCAAAGATAGTCTTACCTGTGAGTTACCTGTGATTACTGTGACAATTAGAATAATATATCAGTAATGGATCCCTGCAAAGTCCCACTGTTAAAATAAATAAGTAAATAAATAAATACATGCTGAAGATAAAACAATTTGCATAAGAAAATATCTACTGTTCTAAAGAGAACCGGTGAAAGTAAGATTATTATTTTAGGTTCAAGTGCTGCAAACAGTTTGTCAGATGACCCCCAAACACTGAATACAAGCCACAGTACACTCTGAGGGCATTGAGGCATGATGGTGCAGGCATCATATGTTGAAATTTCTCTTACTATGGTGTCAAGACTATCGCATACCAGGAATCATGGATCAGCTTGCATACTTTAACATATTGAAAGAGGTCATGTTGGCTTAAGCTGATGAGGAAATGGCTTGAAATGGTTGTTACAACAAGACATTACCCACATCAGTAAGTGAGCGGCATCTTGGTTGCAGTCCAACAAAATTAAAGTTATAGTATGGAGTGGTCAGCCCATTCCCTGGACCTTAATCCAATATAAAACTTGTGGGGTGAACTTATTAGGTGATGTGTTGGTTAAATTCTTGGCAAAAACCAACAAATGCAGTGGAATTGTGGAAAGTTGTCAAGTCATCCAGGGCTAGAATACCTGTTCACAGGTGCCAGAAGTTGGTTGACTCCATGCAACACAGATGTGAAGCAGTTCTCAAACAGTAGTTATATAACTGAATATTGGTTTAGCGATTTAAAGCAATAATAATCCTACAGGTTTTTTAGTTTATTCAGTTTTCTTAAAGTACAGGGTGGGCCATTTACATGGATACACCTAAATAAAATGGGAATTGTTGGTGAAATTAACTTCCTATTTGTGGCACATTATTATATGGGAGGGAACAAGTTTTCAAGATGTGTGGTGACCATGCCGGCCATTTTGAAGTCGGCTATTTTGGATTCAACTTTTCATTGGGAAAAGGGTCATGTTACACATCAAACTTATTGAGAATTTCACATGAAAAACAATAGTGTGCTTTATTATTTGTTCTTTCATAAGATATTAACAAGCTTCTCTTTGTTTACAGCCATTGTCATATCACAAAGGTTAACACCTGAGGAGTGGATAGAAATTGTGTTGATGTGTGGTAAACGTAGTTCTCGGGTCATTGCAGTAGATTTCAATGCAAGACATCCTACGAGACCACCCATATTATGCTACAGTTAGCAAACTGCTTGCCAAGTTTCGTGAAACTGGTTTAGTGTTGAATTTGCTAAATTTAGATGCATAAAAACTGTCACTAATGAAGAAACATCAATGGTTGTCCTAGCTTCATTCAGCAAGAGCCCACAGCATAGCACTCGCCGCATGTTACTGAAAAGTGGCATCAGTTGAACATCCCTTCTGCGGATATTAGCTACTCACAAATGGCACCCTTACAAACCCCAGCTGCTACAACATCTCTTTAAGGATGACCCAGATTGGAGCAATTAATTTGCAGAATGGGCATTCAAAAATTGGAACAGGGCCCTCGGTTTACACAGAACATTTTGTTCAGTGATGAGGCAAACTTTTATGTGAATGGTAAACTCACTAACACACATTGGATAGATCCCTCTTGTAACACAAGATGAATAGTTTCCTGGAAAGTGGATTGGTCATCATGGGTCAAGGGCCCGCATCTGACCCCCTTAGACTTTTATCCTTGGGGTCATGCTTGTCAATGCTGTGACGATACAAGATGTGCACCACCTGAAACTACGGATACTGGAAGCCTGTGCTAGCATTTCTTCTGTGGTGTTGCTATCAGTTTGTGAAGACTGGGAGGGGAGGGTTGCATTTGACAATCCAACACATGGGCAGCACTTTGCACACATTTTGTAAGTGGTTAGAAACTTGTAAATAACTCATGAAAGAATAATGTTACGTTAAAACTAAGCACAACTCTGTTTTTCAATGTTTGTGTCACATGACCCATCAAACTTATTTATCCAAAATGGCCGCCATGGTCACCACCCATCTTGAAAAGTTTTCCCCCTCTCTTATACTAATGTGCTTAAAGGCACTTCAGCCATGACTTGCCTAGAGTGGGGATTGGATCTGCGATATCTTGGTCCCAGCCCTCTACCCTATCCATTTAGCCATGGCTGACCCCAATGTTAAACTCGAATTTGAAGGCTTTACCTTTTTGTAACTTGTCAAATTTTCAAAATCTGAATAGGGCTGAAAACTACTTGGACAACTGTATATACAGTTGCAAGACAAAGTATGTAAATCCTCAGCAATGACCTGGTTTTCTGCTTTAGTTGGTCATAAAATGTGATGTAATCTACACATATGTCCCAGGTATAGACAAACAGAATGTGCTCAACATAATACCACACAAACAATTATAATATTTCATGACTTTATTTGGACACAGTGCTGCTGGAAATAGTAGGTGAACCCTTGGTTTTAATAACTAATCAAACCTCCTTTGGCAGCAAAAACCTCCAACAAGCATTTCTTGTGGTCCGATGGCTGCTGGTCAGGAATTATGGACCATTCTTCCTTACAGAACTGCTTCAGCTCAACCATATTGTTAGGATCTTGTGTGAACAGCTCTCTTCAGGTCATTCCACAGTATCTCTATTGGATTTAGGTCTGCATTCTGACTGGACCACACTAAAAGATGTATTTTCTTTTTTGAAATCATTCAGTATTATATTTAGTTCAGTGTATAGGAACTTTGTCCTGCTGCATAACTTCAGCAGATCCACAGCTGGTGGATAGCCACCCTGACATTATTCTGTAGTATACCTTGATAACCCACGTTACTAGCAAGTGGTCCAGGCCCAGCAAAGCAGGCTCAAACTTGTTGGTTCTAAGTCTCTGCTCTAATTCATCCCAAATATGTTCTATCAGATAAGGTCAGAACTCTGTGCAGGCCAGTCAAGTTCATCCACACCAGGCTCTGTCATCCATGTCTTGAAGAACCTTGCTTTGTGCACTAGTGCACAATCATGTTGGAAGAGAAAGGGGCCAGCTCAAAACTGTTTCCACAAAGTTGGGAGCATGGAACTGTCCAAAATATATTGGTATGCTGAAGCACTTATACACATGTGGCCATGGAAGTGGTTGGAACACCTGATTCCAATAATTTGGATGGTTGAGCAAATACTTTTGTGTTCTATAGATTGTTCATATATTTCTATTTTTGACACCCAGATTTTCTTTATTACCTCTACGCCAAAGTGAAGTGCTAATTTAAAATGAGCTTGAATCTTTTCCCTGTGATATCTTGTATATTGGATAGTTTTGACTGACAGGGTTCATATCTAACAGTCTGGCAGGCGATATTTGAGGCTGCATGTTGGTATGTGGGGTGCTGTAGAGCTAATGACCACTAGATAAATTTACATAATGTGATGAGCTCAATGCCCACAGGGAGAGGACTGTCTGTTCTTTCTCTGCCTCATTTCCTTAAGTCTCCAGGATGTACCTGTTCCTGTAAAGCTGTGTATGTCTTTATAATCTTGGTTTTTGATGTCGGATATGATAATTAATTATGGCATTTGTGTAGGCCTTTACTTAGTGTGTTATCTTTGTCTAATATTGTGATGCACATTGTTTTCTGTCATTATTTTGCATGATTTGCTTTTGCCCTTAAATATACAATAATTCCATCTTTAAAGACATTTGATAAATATGTATTATATATTTTATACCTTTACTTAGAGTATATTATTATAATGTCTAACAGAATCACTTTCATCAAATAAGCCTCTGGCATCATTGATCCAGTCTAATATGTCCTTAGTCATCCCAAGAGGTGTTGTTATCCACAGGATTTCATTAAAACCCAAATTCTAATGTACTGTATTCAAAGTTTTACTCGTGTTTTGGAGCATTGTTTTAAAAGTAAGCCTTTTCTTTCGGTTATACACTTAAGGATCACTGATTTATGAACACCTATCATATGATCACTGCTAAATTGCTTTGAATTGTTGGCTCTGTGCACAGCAAAAGGGAATATTTACCAGCTATAGGATTGGCTTTGACAGCAGACAGACTGTTGGGCATACCCACAGTGGAGGAACCATAAACAAACATCCTGATGAAGGTTACAGAAGGCAGTCATCGAACTAGCAAAGCAGATTTGTGGAGATGCTTCAGAAGACATTGGTCTACTTGCATTAGAAGTTTGGTGTGCTGAAATGTATTAATTAAATGGTGCTCAGCTGTTATTTGCCAAGTTTACCTAATCTAGAGAGCATTCAGTTTATAAATATGCCCTATTTGCGTTGTGTATGAAGTATGCAAATATTTTTGCTACACAGGGTTTAAATAGCTTGTGTGTGCTTGTTTTTTCATCCTTAGGCTCTATGAGAATAAAGGAGAATCAGACTTTATGGAGTCAGTGAGGAATCTTTTTACCTCCTTCAGCATCATGATGAACAGTGACACTGAGAGCACCAGCATGGTCAAGGTATACAAGCACACATTTACTTTCAGATGATGAGTATGTTTAATCACGTTTAATTTTGATTGGAATATTTTTATGGACGTTGGGTCTTAAAAAAAATTTCTAATTTGAACGAATAAATCTTCCATTGAACATATCGCATCTAAACGCTCTTTTGACCGGCGGTATGCTTTAAAAATTAAAGCACTAATTAAAATTTTATTTATATACCTTTTTTACTATAGGACATTGTCACTAAGCAGCTTTACATTAATTATATTTAGGATATATTCATTAATACAAGTTATTTTTATATCCTTAATGAAAAAAACGGATGGTGACAGTGGTAATGTCTCTGAGATGAAAAGAAACCTCTAGAGGAACCAGACTCATAACAGATTAAACTGTAAAAAAGAATCTGTAAATGTGTGTAAGTTTATAGGACAAACTCTGGCCAGGCTTCTGTATGATCCAAAAGGTAACACAGACATGAGGACTCTCGGAGACATAAAGCCTCTGGCCACTCCACCGTCAACAAATCTGAGTAAAGGCCTGAGAATGGTGGGGGCAGCATACCAAATGCTCTAATCACCATGAACCCTCTGTATCAGCACTTTTAGCTAAGAGGAACTGGAACTATTAACATAATAAAGAAATGTTAAGCCTAGACTTAAACTTTGAGACAGTGTCTGAGTCCTGAACATTGGGAAAATTAAATTTGTTGCATAACTGAGGGAGGGGCGGCATGGTGGCGAAGTGGATGGTGCTGTTGCCTCACAGCAAGAAGGATAGGATAATGCGAGAAATGTTTTTCGGGTTTGCACGTTCTCACTGTGTTTGCATGGGAGTACTTCGGGTACTCTTGTTTTCTACCACAGTCCTTAGACATGTACGCGAGGTATATTGAAGATGCTAAATTGACATGTGTATAGATATATGATTTGTGTATAGATATGACTTGCATATAAATAAAACTTGTGGTCATATCATTAACATGGACATCAGTGACGAATATGATGTTAGTCAATTAATAAACAAACTCCATAACTGGGTGGTTTTATAAGAGCAAACCCCTGCACCCACTGTAACTTTTGTTATGCTACGATCTTGCAAACAGACTGCTCTTTTTGATCCAAGTAGCTGCGGTGATATGCAATTTTACTGTGTTGAACTCCTTTCTGATATCGCTCCACTATTTGTCAGCGCAGAATTAGTGGGATTGGTGATCCTCTTCCTATCTTTACTCCTGAGAGCCACTGCCACACTCTTCTTATGCCCAGTCATGTCAATGGCCTATTGCCAATTGGTCCTCCAGCTGTTCCTTTTTTGTACCTTGATCCTGGTGTATCTGACAATAGTTTTGATTGTCACACTTGCTTATTTTTGAAGCACAACTCGGTAGCCTTCATTTGGTTTTATTTTTATGTTTTTTGGGGGGTTTTTGTCTGTATTGTGCTCTGTTATGCATTATGTTGCCTTCTTTACTGACGTACACATTTAGTTACCCTTTATTTACAAAAATAAAAAAGTAATGTTTGGAAATTACAGATAATTTGTGTATGGGCTGAGTAATGCATAATGTAGGTAAAAATAGACGTTTGCTTCCATTTTTTTACATTTCTGACCTTTGTCAGTATCCCCATTCATTCAGTGTAGGTGTGTGTGCACATGTCTTTGTATAGGTGTGAGGACCAACTGAAAACCTGCATTGTTAGGGCATTTAATGTTGTGAGGATAATGTGTATTTTGAATATATCAAATTTATATAAGAGATTATGGGGTGGGGGTGAGAGGAAGATACAAACTTCAATAGACATGTCAATGTACTGCATATCATGATTTTATTTTCTTTAAGTGCCCAAAAAAAGTAAATTTTATTTGTACATCTATATGATTGTTGGGTGGTAATTACTGCTTAATAGTACATTTTAAATTTCTGTTGAAACCCCATTTAAAATACTTCTGTTGATTGTTTGGTTAGTTGGTTGGATAGTCAGTCATTATTGATGCTAGGGTTTAATGGCCTGTACATTTTACCATTTTATATATATTATATATACATGTTATATATATTTTTTCATTGTAAACTATTGGGCAGAAAACCATATATATATATGATCGCCCCCACACACACACATACAGTCATTTATTTATATATATATATATGACTGTATGTGTGTGTGGGGGCGATCAGGAAGAGGTATACTGTTTTTATATTCTGTTTGTATTGTGTGTTCTACTTGCTGCAGACTGATGCATGTTTAGAGTATTTCTGATGTATTCTGTCTGATCTGTGCTGTCTGTCCACTTTTTCACCCCTATTTCTCTCTTCATCTGTTTTCTCCTCCTCTACACTCCTGGACACATCATCTTTAGCTGCTCCTTAAGGTATTATATCTTGGCTTTTCTTCCTTCTTCTGTCCTTTCACTTAATGTTCAAACTTTGTGAACTCAAATCCTAACTCATTTTTGTCACATTTCTTAATTTAAAGTATATTAAGCTTGTACTTGCGTATTTGTTAGTACAGTCTTGTAAGTTCAGACTGGTAAGAATGTACTTGACAATGTACCTGATGTCACCAAGAGCTTCTTATGAAGAGTATAAGTCCACAAAAGTCAACACTCGATGCATACTTGATGAAACATGTGAATTGAGAACACATCCATGCATTTGGACTATACTTGGCTTGATGCATACTTTTAAAATGGAACAGTATAGAAGTACAGAGAAGAACACGTATTGAGAAAAACTACTGTTTATGTATCACTCCCTACAGAAAAAAGAATGAAATGGAATGATATCCTGTAACCAGTTAATGGACGTTATAGAGGAAATTATTTTATTAGTATCTTAATAAAGAGAGCTCATCTGTTTTCTATTCTCCTTTTTTCTTATTTTTGTATATTATTCTTTCTTTATTGTCCTTCCAGCCTCCTTTCCTTCCTTTCTCTTCCTCTCTTATTGTAACTTTTTTTTAACATTCTTTCCTTCTAATGAAGTTTTTTGCTTCTGTTTTGCTGCTGGCAGCCTTATCCTTTAGGGCTCGTTTAACTACAGAACACTTTTAACCAGACAACCTTCAATCTTCAACACTATAGTTTGTACTGGGAAGCAAACAGGCCCAAAATCTTTATTACAAAGCTCTCAAAGTAAATGGCATCGTATCACTCTCTGGGCTATACATGCAGAGGCTGTCTCTGGGGAATCCCATGAGATTAATTTTTTTTGTTTTTGAAGGTAAACATTTGAGCTGCTCTCATTTCAAAGCTAACACTTCAGTCAAATCAAATTTACATGAGACGAGGAAGGTGGGGGTGAGGGGGAGATACAAGTTCACTGTTCCTTATGCCACAGGGGAAAATAAACATATGACCTCTTCCTCAAACAGCACCTAGCATCTCTATTACTTTTATAAATAATGTCAATCACATACTCCGATATACATGTGCTGCAAATACTTATTCCACATCATGGTTTTATTTTCGATTTTATTAAGTGTCCGTGCAATCTCAATGGTGGTATCCAAGAAGTTAGTTTCATTTCAAAATCTATATGTTTTTTGGGTGGTTAATTACTGCTGTTGTCATTCATGAATCATTTGTTTGCTACCATGCAGCTCTTGATAGTAAACACATTTCTTAGGAGATTTTGGAAACCTAATTCAAAACAAACACTTCTATTGATTGCTTGGTTTATTTGTTGGATAGTTGGTCATTATTGATGATAGGGTTTAGTGGCATGTAAATTTTAACTTATAAATAAAAATAGTTGACAATCAAAAAATGAATATAATACAAACAAACATGCAAACAATACATGCAAATATTTATTTATAAAATTATTTTTTTTGTAGTTGGTGGGTAGTTGATTGGGTAGTTGATTAGGTAGTTCATTGGTAATTGTTTTGTTGGTTGAATAGTTAATATATAAGCAAGTGGGTAAATGTTTTTTTGGTTGGAAATTTGTTTTGTTGGTTGGGTTAGTTTGGTAGTTGATTTATTAGTTGTCTGGGTAGTTAAGTAGGTTGTTGATTTGTTAGTCGTCTGGTTAAATGTTGTTTTTATTTAATCTAATAATTTTATTGTGACATTGACTGATCTTAAATAATTGTTTTTCACTTAAAAACCACAGAAAATACATGACGTGACTAAATGGATAGGGTAAAGGGCCGAAAGTAAGAAGAGATCGCTGGTTTGATACACACTTTAGGCATTTCATGGCTGAAGTGCCGTTGAGCAAGGCACCCAACCCTCCCAACTGCTCCCCCTGCGCCTCAACAGGGCAGCAAACTGCAGGTTTTTATGCAGAGACAGTTTCACTCCGGGGATCAATAAAGTAATAAAATTTTTAAAAAACCAAATAAATAATTTCTTCTCCACTTTTTTCTCTCTCATGATGTGTCCATTTAGGTTCTTATAATTAATTAAATTTCTATCCTGATATTTGTATTCTCTTCTGGATTGACTTTACCACATATACAGTAGGCCAAAAAATACTTTGAGGATGAAAATCTGTTATGGCTTTCACAGTCACCTAGGGAGATATTAGAGGGACTGGTTTTGCAAAGCTCTCTAATACACAAATGAATATTGTTTATAAAAATGCTGCTTGTTTTGCAGAGTTGTTGAATGCCAACATTATGGAGGTAATCAAAAACAGGGCCATCTTCAGCATGGAATTCTTTAAGGGTTATCACGTAAAGGTACAATTTGTGGGAATCTAGTATGTGTAAAAGGTTAGCCTCTTACTACTCCATACATGGTGGGAAGAGTAAACACGATAAGAGGCAGAAAGCTAACCAAGCTAAAATAACTGTAGCGGTACTAGCATTGTCAGTACAGTATATCTGAAGTGTATAAATAAAGGTTAAACTGAATGAGATGGTTTGGTTTCAAATATATCTGTGTATGTGAAGGTGGTGTGTTAGTATTGTTTTATATATTCAACCAATTAGAAATTATATTAAGAATCATGCGATTAAAATAGCTACTGGTTTTTCATAAATCTATAATATTTCTTTGTGTCGTAATTAGGGCTAATGGCACAAGTCTAGGGTCAAAAATCCTACTAAAACACTTTCTGTGCAGCCACCTGTAATTAATATTATTTACACACACCTCTATAGAAATTATTGGTTTTCAGAGTCAAATACCCGTGTACTAAAGCCGTTGTATAAATTAATATATAAAATATATCAACCAGACAGCAGTGAAAACGTTGCCAGTGAAAACACAGACACATCTCCTGCTTCAGTGCTATTTATTGCCAGTGTGTGAAATCTTATTTACTGCTGATAAATTTGTGCTCAGTATGGGGGACTCAGGGTAATTAACTCACTCATTTTGTGCGCCAATGCATTAAGAATGAATCCAGTTGGGGAGCTCTTCAGCGAGGAGTTTGGTGACTATAGATTGATTTGTGAAAATCACACACACTGTCAATTTGTAAACAGTGAAAATGTTCTGTTGATTTTTTTCTGTAAGATAAATATCATCACAGAGATTTCTCCCTGAAACTTAACCCGTTTTTATCAGTCAATTATTATGAAAATTTACAGTGGTACTAATGCATTTATCTATATTTATCTGAATGTTTGATTTAAATATATTTTTTCTTATCCCCAGGGTGCAGCGCTGAAATATGTTTCTAGCATTGTCAATGATGTTAAACTGGTCTTTGACCCAAAGGAGCTCAGGTAGGTTAAACTCAATTATACAGCATACTTACTGGTGTACAAATACTAAGCTTATGCATGTTTTTACATTTTTTAGTAGGATATTTCAGTCTTCAAGTATAGTAAAATAACTACACAAATCCAGCACTTGACATACCATGGTACCCTGGCACAACAGTCTTTGTAATGATGGCAATTATCTATTTATTTTAAATGCTAGTTTTCTAACTTTGAGTATTATAATTTCTTGGATAGAGCTTTAATTACTGAACTTTCCGGCATTTAAGTTTTCTGTTTTAAAAGTTTTTAGTCTACTTGTTTTTCATTTTCTGTTAGTCCTGTTCTAAATATATCAAGTAGGGTAATATGTATTATAAATATAATCATCATATTACATATAGTTTTATAATTGTGGTGTCTGATTTCCATGAACTAAAAAAAATCAGAGATTAGCATTTTTTTTATAAATAGGTCTTGGAGGAAAAAAATTCAGAAAGACTTGAACCAATCACATTTGCGAGGGCAATTAAAAAATTTTTTTTTAAGTGTCTACATTTGTGGTAAACTGTATATTGGAATTCATTTTATGTCCCCAAACCTTACACAGTTTAGGATAAGGATAATGACTACTTCATACGTTTTCCCACAGCAATAATTATAGAGCCAACTCTAACACCCCCAGTTTGTTTATTTAGCAGTAGCAGACTACTCATTTTGCAAGTCGTAATTTGTCTTAGTTTATATCTTACTTAAGAAATCATTAGTTAGCAAAAACTACATTGTGCAAGCAGGGACTCATGCAAGACTAGCTAATATATGACGCAATTGTAAACGCATATTTTGCTGGTTTGTTGTGTACCTTTATTATGTGTTACTTTATGCTTTAGTTTGTTTAATAATTCTGATGTGTTCGCCAGTTTTCGACTTCTTTTAGCAGTCTGTCTGCTTAATTTTTTTTATTCAATATCTCTTACAACTAAGAACAGACCTCAGAAATAAGTGAGCAAAATAATCCAGTGTTTGAGGATACACGAGCGCACTTAATCTTTTTGAGCTCCATTTAAAAAATGGACATGGTGAATTCCGGATCTATATCTTGGCTGTGAAATATTTATGCTGGCTTTGAACTCACGCATTTTCTCCATGGGTGACAACAAGGTGCTTTTTTCCCAATAGGCGATTTAGGTGAGGAGGTGATTCAAAATATGACTTAGGCCATTATTTTAAAAAGGTGACGATATAAAGATATAAAAATGACGGTCAATACTTGATACTCTAAGTGGACTATAATAATAATAATAATAATAATAGTTTATTAATACAAATTTAATGATTTCTATAGGGAAATTTTGAATACTGTATTTAACCCATCCGGGGGTGCACTTCGAATAGTTTGCTTTGCATGGATTGGGGATCGGATGGGCAGTCGTGTGTCTGTCTGTCTGTAGTGTCTGTCTGTCTGTATTATCTGTCTATCTATAGTATCTGCCTGTCTGTCTGTCTGTCTATCTATCTATCTGTATCCATCTGTCTATCCATCCATGGATAGGTATTGACCTACCTATCTGTTAATCTGTATCTTTCTTATACATGTATCTAATATTTTAATAAGTTTGTTGAAACCCAGCTGCTGAATGATGTTCTTTGAGGCAGTGTTGCATACCTACCCATAGAGTAAAATGATTCTTCTTAGCCGACACTCATCTCATTCATACAGAGTAAAGTTTTTTTAGCCAAGTTGCTGTAATATTTGTGAGTTTGCTGTAATTGTTATTCATATAATAGGAACAGTCCTTGAAGTGTCCATAAATGTTTTTCACTTTCTATATGCACTGCTGCATGCAACCAGCGACATGCATAGATTTGACATTGAAATGTGTTTTGCAAAGGCTCATTTGTACCAGTTTTTGTGACATTTCTGTGCATATTAATATGGTTGTTACATCACTAATTTTGACTAATTTTTTTTTCATCTTTAATATGCTCAGAATTTGAAAATACACTTTTTTATATATATTTGTCTGTGCCATTCAGAAAAATACCTGGTAAAATGCTTATAATGTTTTTTATTTCTCTCTCTCTCTCGCTTCAGTAAACTGTTTAGCGAGTTCATCCTAAAAGTGCCACCAGGTCGCTTGGTCAAGCAGAAGCTCTACTGCATGATCGACATTGTCCACAGCGATCTCTTCACACAACATGGTACGCAGACACACACGCATGCATGAACGCCCGCGCACACACACACACACACACACACACACTAACTAAACCAAATGCAGTTGCATAAGATGACTAATCCAAATAATGACAAGGATAAGAGCAGGTCATGTAATTTCTCTGAAAATAGCTTAGTGCTTATAATATCATGTAGTTATATAGAGAATTATACAGATTTTTCATAATAAAGTATGGATGAATTTTTTGAATTTTACATGAAGGATTTATAATCATTGATATAGGTACTCAGTAAGTCATTCTGTATTACACCGTCAGAGATATTATAGATTTTGATATTTACATGCAGATCTGTTTTGCTTTGATTGTTAATCAAGAAATCCATTTTGATTACTTGCACGTTAAATACCATGTACATCATGCTTAATTTATATAAGGAGTGTCTGATTTATCCACACTTATGCTGTATAATTTAAACAGTTTTTATAAAAAAAATCTCCTGATTTTCAGTCCGCTTTGCCCATCCGTCAACAAGCTTTCATATTCCCTCATTAAAATTTGTATGTTCTGAACTGAGCGCCACGAATGCACCGCTGCTCTCACATCTACATCAGATGTGAATTTTGTCAGTTCCTATATTACATTCATTTTTTAAACCCTTTCTTGAAATTGTCCGTTTATACAAACTTCTTTACAGTCAAACAATTTATCTATACTGTGCAAGTGTTAATATCTGCAATTAATATCGGCACCAGTTACACCCTTATATAACGAACGATGAATCACTGAACACTGCTCTTCTTTTGTGCAAGTCTCAAGTGGGGCAGTCAGTTTTTCTTGTTCCTCAGTCAGAAATTAACTGATATAACACGTTCAAAACGCAAATGGGCAGAGATTAATGGGCAGAGAGAGACATTGTACGGGCAATGTAAATTTTATTATAACTGTAGTGCAAGTTATTTTTGACTCACTCTCATGGTAATTGATATTACTGATTGTCTATGGGAAAATTCCACAATTGGTCTGACCCGGCTAAACATAAAATGTATTATCTTAAATATGAATAAGGCGCATATTTATTCAAGATAACACCATTGTTTTTTTTATGACTAAGGGGAAAAGGCAACGTTAGTTGCTTAGTGTTTTTGATAAGTTAATCATGATGTGGGAAGGCCATTAAGATTTTAAACCATCATGCTACTATTAAAGAATGTTTGCTTATTTAAAAAAAGTTGAATAGAATTAATTGTTTTCAGGTCAATAATGTTCATAGACAGCATAGGATTGTTCCCTGTTTAATTTTATTAGTTAGATTTATAGGCATTATATAATGAAACAGAAAAAAATACCATACAATTATACATATATGTGCGAAAGATTTGTTCATGGAAATTTACTTTGACATAGAATATTTTTTAATTATGTATTTCCAGGCATTAAATATTAAAATGAGTCAGTAAAGAATGCAACATGTTACAAAAAAGAAAAAATATTTTTTGCTGTAAACAAAGAAGCGAGTGTTATAGATTTATTAAAAGATAAAGATGAATTTAATAACTTGCAGTGTAACCTATACAAATTGTAATACAAGTATTTAGTTTATTGATGTTTATTGCACTTTATAGTGTTTCAATGTAAAAATATATTTATTAGCGCTGCTGCCTCATGGCATTGGGTTTCATTTATGTGTGGTGTATCCTGGGTCAGTTTTTTGTGTAATTTAAAAACTTCAGTGTGCATAAGACCTCTTTTGTAGCAATTACTGTCTCTATGAGATTGTCATATCTTGCCGCTAGGATTTTTTCATATTTCTCAAAGCAAAACTGCTCCAGCTTGTTCAAGTTAGATATTGTACAGCAATCTTTGTGAAAGTGATACATTTTGCCACTATGTTTGCACAAAGCGAATTGGTCCTCTGGTCCACACGTGCCTAGAGCAGTGAGCAGCCAGCACAATGCCCGAGCAACTAAGGGTTAGGAGCCTTGCCCAAGGGCACTTCAGCCATAACTTGTCGGTACTTGGACCAGGGACCTTCCGATTGCAAGGCTGGTTCCCTAACCACAAACCTACGACTGCCCCACAAGGATCCTCAGTTGGATTAAGTTCTGGGTTTGACTAGGCCATTTAATAAATTTAATTTTCACCCTTAAACCACTTGACTGTTGCTTTAGCAGTATTCTCTGGGGCAATGTATTGTCAAATCCCTGACGGACCAAAGCAGAATCATGCTGCCACCACCATTTTAAACTGTGGGGATGGTGATCTTGGGGTGATGAGATTTTTTTAGTTTTGCACAAAACATAGCGGCCAAAAAGCTGGCCAAAAAGTTACTCATCTGAGCAGAGCACCTTTCTTAATAGATTTAAGGAGTCTCCCACATGCCCTTTGACAAATGCGAAATGAGGCATTAATTTTTTCTGTAAGTGAAGACTTTTGACATTCTTCTGTCCAGACTGTCCAATATTGGTCTTTCCAGTCTGGCACTAGCATGGTTCAAATTCTACCACTTTGATAGGCAAGGCTTTGTCTAGCTGGGGTGCCACATTTCAAAAAATGCATCCATACACCAGGGTGTGCCTCAGGGTTTGGTCCTTGGACCAGTGCTATTTATATACATCTCTCCCTTCTGTGAAATTTTCCAATATCAGGGACACGATATTCCTCAGCCTCAGTCCCTCTGATCCTTTTCTTCCTACGTCTCTCACTAAGTGTCTTCAAGATCTTATCCAATGGCTAAGGGCAAACTTCCCTTAACTAAACACAGATAAATTCTATACCTTGGAACTAAAGCTTCACTGTCCTCTTTCTCCTTAGGCTGTCCTCCTTGGGTGGCATGATTATTTAGTGTGGCTGCTTTTTAACACCCTTGGCTTAATGTTTATGATACTTTGGGTACTTTTACAGTTTAGAAACAAAACATACCATATAGAGATGTGTGTCTGTATTTTATTTTATTTAGTAAAACATTATATTACAGACGCCAAGGCTGAACTGAGTTTAGTCTAAATTTCACTGCAAATTATGAGCATATGTTCAGTATGCTTTATAATTATAAAATAGTGTCTGTCCATACCCAGAAAGCTGTTACTATAAAGGTTAGACAATTATGACATAAAACAGTACATGTGGAGACTTTATATGATAGTAAATCATTTAGCCCTGCTATATGTGCATGTGATGGTATTAAGTATGTGACACTCATCTTAGAAAATAAAGAATAACATCTACAAAGTTTTAATAATTAGTGACATTCGAATTATTTTCCATGTTGCTTAATGTACAACTTCAGTTGCTTAACAGTCCGGGTTCTCGGTTATTGTATTTTGCACTTTCTAATGCACCGTATATTTTCAATAAGATACAGGTCTGGACTGCAGACAGGGCAGTGTAGTACCCATACTTTTTTAGTATGAAGCCTCGCTGTTGTAACATGTTCAGAATGTGACTTTGCATTGTATTGCTGAAATAATCAGGGACGTGCTTGGATAATCAGGGACGTGCAGCATATGTTGCTTCAAAACCTGTGTGTACATTTCAGCAGTAATGGTGCCTTTACAGATGTGCAGGTTAGCCATGCCATGAGCATTACCACATACCCATACCATCAGAGATGCTGGCTTTAAACTAGTTTGCACTGATAACAATCCTGACAGTCCTTTTGCTCTTTGGCCCGGAATACACAACGTCCATGATTTTCAAAAACAATTTGAAATGTGGACTCGTCAGACCACAGGACACTCAGATGAGCTCGCGCCCAGAGACGGTGGCAGTGTTTTTTGGTGTTCTTGATATATGGGGCAGTCGTAGGCTTGTGGTTAAGGAACCAGTCTTGCGACCGGAAGGTCCCTGGTTTGATTGCAAGTAGCGACAAGTTATGGCTGAAGTGCCTTTGGGCAAGGCACTTAACCCCCAGTTGCTCCCGGGCTCTGTGGCTGCTCACTGTTCCGGGCACGTGTGCTCACTTCACCTGTGTGTGTGTGTATTTGTGTGTTTCACTGCACAGATGGGTTAAATGCAGAGGACCAATTCCGCTGTGTGCAAAACTCAAAGTCCCAAAGTTGGGAGCATGTAGTTGTCCAAAATGTCTTTGTATTCTGAAGCATTGATACACCTGTGGCTGTGGAAGTAATTGTGTGTGTGTGTGTGTGTGTGTGTGTGTGTATATATATATATATATATATATATATCATCATCTTTCGGCCTCTCTTATCAGGGGTTGCCACAGCAAGTCACTCTTTTCCACCTCTACCTCCTCTGCACATCTCCAAACCGTCTCAATCGGCCCTCTCTAACTTTGTCTTCCAATTTTACAACCTGTGCGGCCCCCCTGATGTTCTCATTCTTAATCCTGTCCATCCTAGTCACTCCTAATGATAACCTCAACATCATAAGCTCTGCTATTTCAAGCTCTGCTTCCTGTCTCTTAGTCAGTGCCACTGTCTCCAAACCATACAATAAGCATTGTCTCACTACTCTATTATATACATGGGTTAGACAATGAAACTGAAACACCTGTCATTTTAGTGTGGGAGGTTTCATGGCTGAATTGGACATGCCTAGTGGCCAATCTTCATTAATTGCACGTTGCACCAGTAAGAGCAGAGTGTGAAGGTTCAATAAGCAGGGTAAGATCACAGTTTTGATCAAAATATTTAAATGCACACAACATTATGAGTGACATACCAGAGTTCAAAAGAGGACAAATTGTTGATGCACGTCCTGCTGGCGCATCTGTGACCAAGACAAGTCTTTGTGATGTATCAAGAGCCATTTTGGGGTGTTTTTGAGGAGCAAGTCAGGAAATGTTTTCCACCAGCATCACGTAGTGACCTGCCCACTATCCTGCAAGAAGAATGGCTTAAAATCCTTCTGACCACTGTGCAAGACTTGTACGTGTCATTCCCAAGACGA
>JAOUQV010000046.1:2357046-2370206 GCA_028565295.1 Aspidoras spilotus
CTGTGGGAGGAAACCGGAGCACCCGGAGAAAACCCACGCGAACACGAGGAGAACAAGCAAACTCCACACAGAAATTCTCAGGTCACCCCACCCGAGGATCGAACCCGAGTCCTCTTGCTGTGAGGCCACAGCACTATACACTGCGCCACCGTGCCGTCTGATTATCTCTTACAGACAATGAAATCCCAAAATTCATTATCTCATAAAATTAGAATATTTAACAAAAAAACATTTAAAATGGTCTCTTAGTCATTGGCAGTTGTATGCTACAAAAGCACTGCTTGACTGGCCCCTCCATCTCTTAGGGGACGAGTAAGGCATGCTTCTAGACTCTTTTCTGTTTTGGCTCCTAAATTATGGAATTAACTTCCCCTTAATGTTTGAATGGCAGAGTCAGTAGATATCCTTAAACGCTGTTTGGAGACCCACCTATTCCGCACTTACCTCAACTGAACCCAAACTAATCTGGTCTTCCCGGGTTTAAATGAAATTTTTGTTACTGTGTGTTTTTACCGCATAACTGCAAAAGAGGTACTGATTGGATGGCTACTCGGCTTGTCCCGCCTCTCAACATAAAGTAGTTATGATTGGATCTGTTCGTAACATGTTCCTACCCTCCAAAAAACTAAATCAGTTCTGATTGGAAGTTGTCCCTCCCAAATATTTTCTCTGACATTTATATTTTGTGAAGAAAATGTCAATTCATTTTATCATAGTTTTTATCCTTAGAAATGTAGTTTTTATTTATTTGTCTCACTTATGTTATGAAAAAGGTTTGTTGATGAAAACTATGACTGAAATCGTTTGTCAACAAATTACACTGATGTGAAATAGTGCTCGTTTATGATATTGCCTTGGAAATATTTATACCTTGAACAGCAAGATAATAAGATGATAATATTATTAATAATAATAATACATTTAAGTTATATAGCACCTTTCAAGATACCAAGCACGCTTTAAAAAATGGGTGAGTATTCAAAAAGGAGCGGCAGCCAATTGCACCAGCATACCCTGGAATATAGAAAAGAAAACATAGGGAAGGCCAATTAGCACATTAAAATATCACATAAAATTAAAGACTAGACATAATGACAGTCCGCCCCACTCGGTGTGGGGTAAAAAATAATAAAGCAATGAAGGTGTAGGAAGAGAGCTTGTCTACACTCTGTTATTTCCGGTGGAGTGTTGTCACAGCAGCAACCTTGAAGGGCTGAAGCTGATATAGGAAGCCAAAACAAAGATTAAGCCTGGTTTGTTATTTTTTATGAGGATAAAATTTCACTCTCCTGTATAATGCATATGCTCATTTGTCTATTCCGGTCTTTCATACGATGCATTAAGAGAGCTATTATGTTATCGATGTTGCGATTCAAAGTCACAGTCCAATCTTCAAAATGCCAAGATGTAATTTTAAAATAATTGTTTGTGTATGTCTGTGTGTGTGTCTGCGCGTGCGTCTGTGTGTTTTTATTTCTAGGGTCCCGCTCAGTGGCATATTCAGATCATAATGGAGAAGTTGTTAAGGACTGTGAACAGGACAGTCATCTCATTGGGACGTGACTCCCCTCTCATTGTAAGTCATGCCTTTCCTTTAGCTTACAGCACTTCTTTCACGGCCAGTATTTGGGGTACCATTTTTTTAATTTTATGGCTATATGATCCATACAGAATGTTTGTCAGTCATCACTAAAAATCTGAATGCTTGAATATTAAAAAAAAACTCTACAAGTATTGGTTTTCTTTCAGACAGAGAAAGAATTGTTTAGCAGTTGTGCTAGAAGGAGGTCACCATACGTGCAGGTAGCTCGTGGTTAAGAAGTGCAAAGTCATCTTTTCATGCAAAGTCATCTTTTAACATTTTCAGATTTCTAGACATAAACTTGATTAGTTTGATTCTCAATTATAGTTTATCCAGTCCCTCATTTTTTTATACAGAGTACTATAACTGTAGAAAACAAGTTATTTAGAACACTTTATCATTGGGGACAAAGTGAGTTCTGTCCTAAATATCCTTACTTCTAAAATAATGTAATGAATAAACAGTGTGTTATTTCAAGCTGATCTCAGGTCCCTCTCTACTGTAATGTCAGGTTAATTACAATCTCCAATCCTCTATCCTCTTTCTTTATTTTGTGATTAGACTAACACATACAAAAACACAAGACATGTTTCCATTACACTTACATTTGCACAAAAGTTAAATATTGATATAAATAAAGCTGTGTCTAAAATTAAGCGTCACTTGACCTCATCCGAAATTCAACTTTTTAATCTTCTGGTATTAAACCAAACATATAAACTGAGATCTTTCCCAGTGTAATAAAAAAATATTATATAACAGTGTTTGGCGCTGATGCAAAGTTACGAGCAACGCATTAAGCTTCAATCTTTCCTGAAGTAAGGTATAATAAGAAGAGATTCTTTTAAAAGAAACATGTTTAAGTCACTTAAGTAGTTGAACCGAAGTATCAAAACATTTTGTGCAAAACTGTAATGGAAACACAGCTACACACACACATTTTGTCTGCATTGCACTTTATTTGCATTGGGGATTCAGACCTTAATAATTTTTGCAGCACAAAGAAATATGTCTGTGTATTATTACAGGTAACCTCTTAAATTAATCTTAATGCCCATGTTGTTGTTGAAAAAATGAATCTGGATTTACATCTGAAATGCTATTGTCTTTAATTTATTTCAAAAAATTGATTATTTTGCTTACCCGCCATATTTGTTTTTGTATGTGCATTGACTTGTTTTTGTTTTTATTTGATTCTCTGATATTTTGCCACTGTGTGTCCGCTTATAAAGAGGCTTTTTGCTTCACCTGATATTTTACGAGTAAAAAAAAAATCTACTGTTGATTGTTTTGACCCGCTTTATCTACCGGTCATCACCTTCATATCCCAAAGAAGATATTTTCATTTGCTTTTCACTGCCCTCTAAATGCTCCAAGTTTCATTGACCCTGTATATCGATTGATATGCTTAGTTGTGACCTTTGTAGATTGTAAATGATACTGCAAGATTGTCCAGAACTCTTACAAGTCACATAACACATGTTGGGTGTAGGAGAGGGGGTGTTACTTGTACCTAGAGAGAATTACTTTTCTGTTGCTTGGTGCTGTCCGTTTAGCAGGAATGATCAAGAAAAATAGTTTAGATCCTGAAGTTATTCAGTCATTTTTACATTTTTGTAGAGACTTTTGATATGCACTGATGCTCTCGTTTGCTGCCTGAGCTATAAGACAAGTGATTAAACAGAATGTATACAGGATGATGTATAGTAAATGTATAGTAAAAAGTCCACTTTTTGACTAATTACAACATGCAGACATCAGGGAACAGATTCCACAAGCTGGCAAATATTCTTAAGCTTTTGAAACACTGGCACCACACCTCAGTTGCACAAGCCGCTCTGTTTATTTTTAACTGATAAATGTTGCATTCTGCTCTGCAGTGGACAGATCAACGCCTTATATAAACGCTGATTATGTCAGTAATTGTGTAAATTGTAAAGTAATTGTTACTAAAACAATACAGAAAGGAGATGGAAATTAACTCAAATGAAATGAACGAATAAGTGGCAAGGAGTATAAAGCCAATTGCTCCATCTGTCTTCGTACTTTTTCTGTAAGTCATGGAGGAATTTGTGATATCAACCAGGTAGCATAAAAAGAGCTAGTGGTGGAGGAGGAGACAGGAAAGTTCATTTTCCAAAATTAAATCAGAAAATTGCTAATTTGCACATTTAAAGATTTCTTCCAGGTAAAGATGGATTATGTAAAACTGCTTTTACTAATTGAAAAAAGTAATATGATGTTTATTATACATGTTGTTTTGCCTAAAACATGAACCCCCCCACCCTCTTCCTCTCAGGGAAAAACTTCTCATTCTTATTTATTTGTTCAATTAATTAATTACTTTTTTATTTATGACCTATTAATTTTTTTTTTTTCTGCATCAAGGCATCAGGACACACGTGCAGTACATGCTAAGGCTGTATTAAGAATTGATCTGTAGTGTTTGTGTTTGTACAATGTAAAAGATAAGGTCAGGATCAGTACTCTTAGTAATAGTATGCGTAGCTCTGCAGAAAAGCCATAATTAGGTGTAATAATTGTAATAGTGCAATTAAAATAATTTGGAGTGTGTTAGAGTACACACTCTGGCAAGACTCTCTAGCAGCGTGACTAAAAGGGAGATCCAGAAGGTAACACAAACATAAGGGCTCTCTGAGACATGAAGCAGCCAGCCACTCCACTGTCACCAAACCCTGTGTTAATGTGTGAGAACGCATGTTTTCTGCAGCAGGTCCGCAAGTTTACCTCGCTAATTTGACACTCGTCTCTCGGCACAAACACATGCGGCCAGCCACAGCATGACCTTTGCCTGTATGTTTGTGAGTGGTTAATTCACACTTAGTAGACCTATGATTCCATGTTATGGGAACAGCTCACAAATGCATCACTTGCTGAAACACTGGCAACACACCTCCAGACACCAATTATCAAAGTAACTCTGTTTACCTAGAGCTGCTAAATGTTGCATTGTACTGTGCCAATTAACACATTGTACCAGAGGTACTTTAGGGCACTTCTATCAGTGATAATATGCCACCTGCCATGTGTTCCAAATTCATTGACTGTTCTGTGTAATGTGGTTAATAAAGACTCAGTGTTGCTGGTGACCTACTGGCTATAAATTAGTATTCCAGAAGAGTGATTATTTAGTTTTAACATTTATAATGCTACATATGTAGTACAGTATATAACATTTGAGATTTTTAGCTACCCTCCTAATGTGAATGTTTGTCAAGAAGCATTTTTTTAAACAATTTTTATGCATCTCTGGGTTGGAGAAATAAGGGGGAAGAAGGAAAGCTTTTAAATGTAGTGAATATAGGGTTTTTTCAGTTTGTAGGTGATTAAAATACTGTGTTTTTTAATTGAGTGCTGTCTGTGTATACGTGCATAAGCGGTCCATTGATGAGAACCATTGATGATTTAGGTGTTAGAACGTTTTAAGATACCATGTCATACAAACACGATTCCAAAAAAAGTTGGGGCAAAGTACAAATTGTAAATAAAAATAGAATGCAATAATTTACAAATCTCAAAACTGATATTGTATTTACAATAGAGAATATACAACATATCAAATGTCAAAAGTGAGACATTTTGAAATTTCATGCCAAGTATTGGCTTATTTGAAATTTCGTGACAGCAACACATCTCAAAAAAGTTGGGAAAGGGCAATAAAAGGCTGAAAAAGTTAAAAGGTACAAACAATTGCAACTCATTTGGTCAATTGGAAATAGGTCATTACATGACTTGTTATAAAATAGGCATCTTGGAGTGGCAGCAGGTCTCAAGTAAAGATTGGAAGATAATTCTGTGCCGACAAATAGTGGCGTGATATCAGAAAGGAGTTTAACACTGTAAAATTGCAAAGTGTTTGAACATATCATCTACAGTGCATAATATGAACAAAAGATTTTTTTGTGACCTTGCGACCGGAAGGTCCCTGGTTCAATTCCAAGTACTGACAAGTCATGGCTGAAGTGCCCTTGGGCAAGGCACCTAACCCCCAGTTGCTCCCCGGGCGCTGTGCTGGCTGCTCACTGCTCTGGGCACGTGTGCTCACTACACCAGTGTGTGTTTCACTGCACGGATGGGTTAAATGCAGAGGACCAATTCCGCTGTGTGCAAAGATAGTGGAAAAATGTTTCACTTTCATAATGCATATGATATTTCAACAAAAACAAAAACTCAATCCAGACCCTAACATAACGTTTGAAATGAGGGTAAATATCACGTAATTCAGAATTTAACACTAAAAAAAACACTTTTTGCCATTTCCTCACAATTTGACTAAAGACATTCAGATAAGACCATTTCTATGTTTATTTCTCAGCCTTTATTTTGTGTAGTAAATTGCTTTAAAAACAGTATAAAATGCACAATATTGCACATAGTGAATCAATTGCACTTCTTTAAGGTACAGATATCATCTAGGTCTCTCTTGATGCTACATATGAACTATTTGAATGTCAGATAACCAGTGAGAGATTGGTTGGGACATTGTGTTGTGTTAAAACCCATTGTGTTGTGTTTAAATGTCGAACATGAGCTCAGCATCAAACACGTTGCAGATGTTTTTTTTGGCGCTTAATGAAGCACTCTGTCTTTTTTCTGGAGTTGCTAGCCCTGATAAGATGCCCTGCTTTTTATATGAATACATTTCCACACAGTTGTTCTACAATGAGAGGATGGAGTTATATTAGTTATATATGTGTTATATATGTTTTTCTTTAAATAAAAGCTTATATTTACAGTCTGGGTTCAGTCTCGGAACTGACTTTTAATAAGTGTGGCTTAATATAATTTAGGATAAAATAATGATTTGATATTAACCTGAAAATTATTAGCTGAAACACACACTATCCGGCTTCATAATATCCAGATCTTTCTCACACAAGTTACTGCAACGTTCAAAATGTCAGCTTGTTTCCTGCTCTGAACTTTTCATCTCCATGTTCATCCATAGCTTTGAAGAAGGGAAGATAATTTTGATAATGGAACAGGCTTTACAACCGTCTAGTGTATTTCTTCCTTAGATTTCAATACATGACGTATTATTAAATCTGTATTTAATACTTGATATTATGAATATATAGAAAAATATTTGATAATTGTTTTCTCTTTTTTCTTTTTTAAATTGGCATTGCAAGAGATATCTAGAGCTCCTGGAACATGATATAGAAATAGTGCAGAATTTTTCTTTTCCATTTTTTTCATTAGAGTAAATAAGTGTCCGCTTTTTTTAAGCATCTGTACAAATCCCAGTGTGACGACTCCACTTCATCTCTAGTGTGGTTTGAAGTATCCTTGTGCTTTGTCTTACTCGTTAGACACTATTCACAATGATGTTCATGAGGAATAATAATTTAGTATAATCCAGAGAAGAATGTGACTTTTTTTCAATTGCCTTGTGAAAAAAAGAGGCTACTGGGCCAACTGGAATTAACCTGTATAATATATCTGAATAAACTAAGCAGAGCTGATGCAGTTGTATGTAAATCAGTAATGATTGGATTTTAATTATATATACATATAAATGCTGGACTTTACATCAAGGCAGTTTAATCTTGTTTCTCCCCTCAATGAGCTGTAAATACATCCTTTTTAAACTTGCGCACAATTGGCCAAAATATTCTAAAAAAAAAATAAATGAGGAAATTCAGTTCCCTGTAGACTCCGTTTTTAATTTGATGCAGGCTTAAGCATGGTTCAGTATCCATGGTTCAGGAATCCGACTTTTTTTTTCTCCTTTTTTCTGTGCTGATAAAATGATAAAAGTGTAGAAATACGCAGGGCAGAACAATCATTGTAGACAAAGATGATGTAGAAACGTATGCAGCGCAGTGTGTTCAAAGGAACCACAGTTTCCAACGAGTGTGTTTCTTGGCCTCGGCTTTGGCTTTGCGTTTGGGCGTGGAGGTGTAAGCCTCCTGAGGGTAAGGCAGCGAGGAGAATGGCGAGTCCTCCACTGAGCATAACTTCCTTATAAGAGGCTGCAGCTTGTCCTCCTGCTGCTTAAAATCCAACTCCACACTGAGAGAGAGAGAGAGAAACAGAGAGCGGGAGAGATACTGTTAATAACAGTCAAATATTGGCCCCACAATAGATATATACATAATTTTTAACATATTTTTAATAAACATAAAAAAAACTAATCACTGTATGCTACTGAAGGTGTTAAGTATCGTATCTTTCATGATCATACGGGTATATGAATGAATTCGATATTTTTTGCCATATTTCTCTTTCATGATATACTCGTCGGTTTCTGTCTCGTGAAAGTGACGTGCTAAAATGGTTTCAGTGAAAGAAAAAAAAGGTTAAATGAGTTAGCTCTAATGACGAGGAGTATGGAGTCAGATTGCTGGGTTATATTTTCTTTATTCTTTTTTCATTTAGAAAGGTACATTTTCATCTCATTCATTAATAACAGTTTCAGTTTGTCGCAGAGATAGGAAAGGATGGGTGTATTATATTTAGGTGATTATTTTTTCTTTCTCAACTTTGAGGAAAAAAGAAATCTTCATAACATAAATCTCATACACAATTTCAGTCTATTCATCAATGGTGGGAGACTCTACTTTCAACTATTTCCTCGTGACACATTTCTAACTAGCTGCCAACAGTATAGCAAACAGTTTTTTGTCTCGTGTTCCATGTTTTAAACAATATTTTGTTTATACAATACAGTTTATAGAAGCTTGTTTCATAGCGTTAACAGTAAGTGGACTTTCCCGTCAGACCTCATCACATTGGCCCATCATTAATTATTTGTAAAATAATTACTTACTAAAACTTACTAGTAAACTTACTAAAACTATTAGTCATCCTTGGGGTGTTTGTGCATTGACACAGATGTAATGCCAGGTCCATTTTCTTCTTCATCTTTCGGCTTTTTCCCTGTCACTAGGGGTCGCCACAGTGAGTTCCTCGCATTAGGATCTGGCACATGTTTTACGCTGGATGCCCTTCCTGACGCAACCCTCACCCTTTCGGGCTTAGGACCGGACAATTTAACTTCTCCAATTCATCTAGAATGACAATTTAGCATTTCCAATTTACCTAACATGCATGTATTTGGCCTGTGGGAGGAAACCCACACGAACACGGGGAGAACATGTAAACTCCACACAGAAATTCCCAGGTCAACCCACACGGGGATCGAACCCGGGTCCTCTTGCTGTGAGGCCACATCACTATCCACTGCGCCACTGTGCCGCCAATTTACACATTCATAATAGTATTCGTTTTATTGGAAGCCTAACAACTACCTGTCCGTGGTCGAAATTACTCAGTATACTCCTAGCTGCTAAATGTTCAGACAGACACCTTATATTAATGCCTATTGTGATGTTTGTGAAGCATATTATTTATGATTATATGCCCCTGCCAGATGTTCTTAATACAGTGATTTTTCAGCGTACAGCTTTTATTATTTGTTTTTTTTTGTTTTTTATTTTTTATGAGCTAACTTTGGTCTATATAGCATTTGGATGCCCTTCCTTTTTATTTATTAATTGTTATTCTTGAACAAGATCATATAGGTTTTTGGTAAACAACATTTATAAAACATTAGGTGTAAGAGGCACTCTGCATGTCTAATGAGAGCCCTAGACTCATGCATCACACTGTAGCCTATTACACAGTGAACCTGCTTTCTAGGTGAATGTCCTGAAAGCAAGTCCGAAGGGTCATTAATATTAGCCTTAGAGTGTTTTGAAACTGTGCTAGTGAAGCTTGGTTTGATCCAACATCTGCAACACCATTTGGGTCTTTAGTTTGTCCTATGTGGGTTTTGAAAACCATACTTCTGTTTTGTTTAATTATGCACTGAAATACACAAGGAGATTTGTGATTCAGAAAAAACATGTCCATACCGTGTTACTAAAGACATCATTACACTTTCAAAATATGTAATTGTCCTAGTAGTTCTCAGTTATGTAGCATTGTACTATGTTTCATACCCTGACGTCGTTTTTCGATGGTTGGCTACACAGATGGCTCTGTGGCATATTGATAATCTGACTGAGCATTCCAGTCTCTTGTCAGATGAACTTACTTGCATGTAACATAATTTTATAAGTATTTCATATTAAATAAGTAACAGTCCATTTTTAAACTGGGAGATTTATGTGTAATACATCAAAAACAACTATTAGCTGATCTGTAGTCTCTTTTTTTCATCAACAGTGTAAAATACATCCTGATGTACATGGAGCCACCTTTTACTCAGGAGAAAACATAGGTAGTTAGTGAACTCATTTCTGCTAAAAGGGTTTTACTATCCAGCAAAATTGATTAATGCAGGTTGAGGGGAAACCACAGCAATACAAACCAAACTCCCTCTCCTAGGAATAATTCTGAAGTCAATCCAGGGAGCGATAAGAGTGTTGGTTCTTTATCCAACAACTGCATTAGATCTGTATATGGGGGAACTAGTTGGATCTAATTGCTCACATCCATGCCTACCCCTCCAGACTGCTGATATCTTATACTTACAATATGTGCTAAATCTTTGGTTTCTGATTGTCCAACATGTAAAAAAAATCACAGCCCTTCATTTTATGCTAAAATAAAATTAGTTTGAAGCTAAAGTGGTCGGTAGTGAAAGGAGAAGCGCCCTCAGTTTGGTCTAAAAGGCCAGATTATTACAAATGGGAAACACCTGTCTCCCAGCACCACCTGCATTATGTTGATTTATCCATTTAAATAATAAATATCTTTCTAGCACTGTCTGAACTTAACCATGGTCTCTTCTGTACAAGATCTTTACTTCTACAGCTATGATTTTGTAATATGTGCAGCATGTAATTTTGAATGGTCTTGTTTGGCTATTTTGGCTTATAAAAGTAATATAATGCCCATGTGGGCCCATGTTGCTGAATGATGGCTCTTAATACAATGCAATCTGACAGATTTGAGATCAAGTCTATTTTCCTTTTTGCACTGAAATCTTGTTTAATTATATTATGCACTGTCAGAGGAGACATATGCAAATCCCTGCCCATCTTTATTCTTTAAAAAATGTTTTAATTTTCCCAAACATTTGGTGAAAATCGTCTGGCCATCTTTGCTCATCAAAGTTATTGGTCATTCCTAATTGCTGCATTTGTTCCAAGTCATGATTACAATCATATTTTGACATCACAAGATTGAAATCACATCATTCATTACTAGCTTTGCCCCAGCCAAACGGACGCTTATTCACAAATTAAATAAGGTTACACCCTTTAACTTCCTATATGGATATGCTCACTGTTATTTTATATATACAGAGCTTATTTGTGTTAGCATACTGTTAGGAAATGTGTAGTTAACCTGTTTTTAATGCATCAAGTGTTCTTCTCTGTGGAAAGAATTAATTGTAGAACTTTGTGATCGGTTAATTACAGTAGCCATTTGTGCAGTAGCAATACATATTTGAGTAATGGTGCAGCACTATGTTCTGGTGTTTTCCGAGTAGGAGTGAAGCATGAAGGCTTTTTATTTGTTTGCTTTTCATCTGCTTGAGCCTAGCGTTCTTTTCTGAGAGTGAGCCTTCTCTGTCTACAGTGTGATGCTTCCGGGATTAACCACACTCAGTGTGTGATATTTGTACTTGTCAACATCAAATCCGATTATCTTATGTCATATCATGTGCTGTCATAGCTTCACGATGGCTGGCTGCACAGGGGCAGGGAAAAGCTTTTGTGGGACAGCCGTGGCTTAATGGATAGGGTAAAGGGCTGGGTACCAAGAGATCGCTGTTTCGAACCCCACTCAAGTCATGGCTGAAGTCCCACTTGAGCAAGGCACCCAATCCTCAACTGCTCCCCGTGTGCCTCACTAGAAGTGCAGCATACTGTTCCAGGTGTTCAGACCTGGATAGGTTAAATTCAGAGAGAGAATTTCCCTACGGGGATCAATAAAGTATCAATTATTATTTATTATTATTATTTAAAGCTGACCAAGCTTCCCAGTCTTCACAGTCAATGGCAGCTATACGGGCAATTTAGAAACACTAGTTAACCTGCTGCATGCTTTTGGACTGTGTGAGGAAACCAGAAATCCATGCATACATGGGGAGAACTTGCAGACTAAACACAGGCATGATCCAGTGACACCCCACCTGGGAATCGAACAAGGGCCACCCCAAACAAATATCTGATTATAAATAAACAAGTAATCCATTTAGCAGTAATCAGTTAAAAAATGTCAGACATTAAATTTAGTTCTTTGTCATGAAAAGTGTACATGCATTTACTATTATGGCATTTAGCAGATTCTCTTATCCAAAGTGACTTTACAAAATCGCTTAGTCATTAACTTGGAATATCTAAGCTAGTGCGTGTAAACCTGAATTCCTGCTACAATGGGAAACTGACAGAAATGAGCCACACTTTACCTAATGCAATAAAATGCAGAAAAAATAAATCTTACACTATGTAAAACATTGGAGTGCACAGTGTGAATGAATATATGAATTTAATGTAATGTAATATTAACAAATGATCTAGGATGGAGTAGAGTAGCACAGTTTTTGTTTTGAAATCACATCAGTAACACTGATGTTTATTGCATTGCATTTATATACAGTATCTGTCAAAAGTTAGGACATTTAGTGGTTTTTCTAGATTGTAGGATAATATTGAAGATATCAAATAATACAGTCTAAAAGATCACATATGGTATTAATTATTAGGCAAAAAAGAAAGTTTCAAACAAATGTAAATATATTTTATACAAGGATAAGTATGAATTATCTGCAATCTGACTGTAGAATGTATTTTAATCAGATTTCCAAAACAACATTATTCTCATTATTATATCTCCCTGCTTTTCACTACACTATACTGTCCATGTGCCAACAAGCTTTCATTATCCCTCAGTAAAAGTATTTTAGATTGAGCTTTAAGCCAAGAGTGCACCGCTGTCATTGCTTATTTCATAAGCTGAGCAATGGCTAATTGACCAAATACATGTTATACGATACACAAAGTCTTCGATAAATATCGGCACTAGACACACACCTACAGACAAGTAGGTACAAAAACTTGATCACTGCATGCTGCTATTTTTTTTTGTGCAAATTACAAGTGGGGAAGCTATTTTCTTGCACCGTAGTCACAACTGAATTGATTCAACATGTTCAAACCTGCACATCAGTGAGACAGTGATATAAAACAGAAAGCACTAATAACGGAAAGAAGTTTTAATATATACAGAATGCGGATAATATTTACTCGCAACATACAATTAAGTTTGGTTGTTTGGTTATCATACACTGTTTTGTTTACTGGTTTTATTTATCACTGTTTTCATACATGTACATACAGGGGTTAGACAGTGAAACTGAAACACCTGGTTTTAGACCACAATAATTTATTAGTATGGTGTTGGGCCAATACAGCATCAATTCGTCTTGGCAATGCACAATTAGTCTTGCACAGTGGTCAGAGGGATTTTAAGACATTCTTCTTGCAGGATAGTGACCAGGTCACTACGTGATGCTGGTGGAGGCGTTTTCTGACTTGCTCCTCCAAAACACCCCAAAGTGGCTCTTGATACATCACAAAGACTTGCTGTCTTGGTCACA
>JAOUQV010000046.1:2379221-2392228 GCA_028565295.1 Aspidoras spilotus
TGACTTGTCGCTACTTGGAATCGAACCAGGGACCTTCCGGTCGCAAGGCTGGTTCCTTAACCACAAGTCTACGACTGAACACACTTGAGTTATTTGCAACAATGTTTTCTGTTTTGCATATCAATAAATCTTTCACAACTGCAAAAGACAAAACCAGTACGTCCCATACTTCACGAATAAACTGGTTTCTGAAGTTAACAATGTTGAACCATTGTGCTTAAGTTGTAAAAGACATCCGTATCAAAGTTTGGGTGGCTGGTTGTGTCCAGTTATGTTAATGGCATTAAAAACCATTAAATTAAAATCCCTGGTGTTCTTATTACTGATAATTGTTTGTCTCAAATTTTTATAAATCATTGAGAAATAGGATAAATGTGTACAGTATTATTTCTGTTCTGAGACATTTGTTATGCCTTATTATGCTTGAAGCAGTAGACCAATTCTTAGGATTACAATGTGGATAACCTGTACTGTACAGGTTGATGAATATTGGGTTAGATTTTGTTCTTGACAGGCAGAGTTTTTTATAGAAGATTATTGCTTTTACCAGCGCTTCCTCTGCTGTTTCATGAGTATGCTTTCTCTCTTTCTATTCTCTCTCTCTTTTTCTGTCTCGCTACCTGTTTTTCTTCCTTTCTTTATATACAGGGCAGTTTTGTGGCAGGTATGACCGCAGTGCTCAGACAGATGGACGACTATCACTACAATCACCTGATCAATACCTTCGGCAAGATGAGGACAGATGTTGTGGTGAGTGTTGTTTTTTTCTTTGTACTGAGACCATCTTGTGCTTAAATACTGAATTTATAGCATCACAGGATGTTTGCTAGCTGTAGTTTTTACTCTGTGTTCAAAACTGTTGTCTAGTTTAAACTTGGATTCATAGAAATAATGGTAATGCTGCTTTAGAGAAATTGTTACAGCGTTACGTTCCTGATTCTGATTTTTTTTATGTCATCAGTTTAAATTAAAAAATGTGCTTAAACATCACTCCATCAACATCTCTCTGTTTAGAGAGATAGACAGTGCTGTGTAACCTTGTTTATACTGCTGTCACAGAATATAATTAGTTTGATGTAACTTTTTTTTTGCTTTTTAGTAATTTTAAAAATTGTGACTTCAATATTTGCCATGTTGGATAAAGAGAAAGAGTGACTGTGAATGATGATAATGAGTTGAAGAGCACGATAAAGAATACGGAAAGCGAGTAAGATGCAGAAGCGGGGTGAGAGATGAAGATGAGGAAGAAGGAAAAAGACTATATTAGAATGAAATAGATGAAGAGCATAGATGTGATGAATATTCCGGGGGAGAGAGATGTATATGAGGGTATGATAGAAAGAGAAGGGAGGGAGATAAAGCTTTAGGAAAAGGAAGATAAACATGAGGGAGAGAGATAAACATGAGGGTGAGAGAAATAAACAAGTGGGAGAGAGCCAAAGATAAGGGCGAGATATGGGAATACAAACGATGAAGTTGAGAAAGAGAGAGATAATCCTGGGGAGATGAACATGAGGGATAGAGAGGAAGACCAGTGAGAGAGATGAGAATGCAATAGATGAATAGGAGAGAGAGAAAGATGAGGAAGCGAGAGAGATAATGATGACTTGTTTGTATTTATGGTTTGTTTGTCTCAGTATGGTTTGATGTAAAAATCGCCTTCTGTGATTTAGAACACTGAAGGTTTAAGTAGACTTTCAGCAAGTATTAACCTCATATTGAAATGAGTTCTAAAAAGGGCAGTATCTCTTGCCCTCAGCCTCGCTTTTATATTTTGTGAAAATGTGTCAGGCTGCAATGGAGCAGTGCTTCTTTTCACACTCCTTTTTCTTGCAGGACTTCTTAATGGAAACATTCATCATGTTCAAAGACCTCATCGGTAAGAACGTCTACCCGACGGACTGGGTCATCATGAACATGATGCAAAACAAGTAAGTTCATTTTGTGTCCATTGACAGTCTGGCTGTTTCAGCATCACTTCTCCTGTGCAGGGTTTTTTTTTCAAAGGAATATAAAGGATTTCAAAAACAGGTCTGACTGTCCACTAAAACCTGGAATTTGGTATGTGACCACAGATTATTTGCCCCAATTATGGTTACGTTACAGTATTCTCTCATATGAGCTGTTGATCTGTCCACTGCACATTTAGCAGCTCAAACTGAGCGTTTTTTTTTTACCTCAGACAGATCATTTGATGTGTGGTGTCAGTGTTTCAGTAACAGCAGCACTTGTGTGCTTGTATACCAAGAATGGTGGAACCATCAACAGACATACAGCTAAAGGTCATACATACAGTTGATACAAGAGGTGAGCTAGCAAGGCGGTCTAGTGGAGCTGCTTCAGTTGACATGGGTTAACTTTTGTATGGATAGCATTCACCACTTTGTGTTGTTTTTGTCTGACACAAAACAGGATATACAGTGTATAAACTATGCATGTGAAAGCAATTCGGACATAAGAAATGTGAGATTTAAAGAAACTCTTAGAATCATCCCAACATATCTCTCTCTCTCTCGTTTTCTCTCTTTTCCCCTCTCTCTATCTCTTTCTATCTCTTTCTTTCTCTGTTTATCACTCTCTCTCTCACACACACACAAACACACTCGTTGCTAAGATCCGACTATCAGAAGTGGACAACAGTTTTAAGTTACCCTCCATACACATTCAGATGTTTTATATATACTCAGATTTTTAACCTGCCATAACTCATTCGTCATAAGCTGATGATTTTCCCTTATTTTGAAATCTAATGCAAATTTTCAATGAAAAAAAAACTTGGATTCATAGAAATAATGGTAATGCTGCTTTAGAGAAATTGTTACAGCGTTACGTTCCTGATTCTGATTTTTTTTATGTCATCAGTTTAAATTAAAAAATGTGCTTAAACATCACTCCATCAACATCTCTCTGTTTAGAGAGATAGACAGTGCTGTGTAACCTTGTTTATACTGCTGTCACAGAATATAATTTGTTTGAAATAAAAATATGTTTTATTTTCATCTTAAAATGTAGAACTACTTTATTCATTACTAAATTCAAACCAAATAATCACTGTTTTAGAAGTTACTTAAAAATAATCAATTACTAATTACTCATTACTTATTTATAATTGTAATGGGATTACTTTACCTGTTTCTTTCTGGACAAAATAATCCCATTACTCACTAATGCTTTTACTTTAAAGTTCCTTCTTCAAATTCCTAGAAATATAAATCAAGTGTAAAAATAGACAAAAAAAATTGTAAAAGTTTATTCTAAAGCAGAATCAGTTACAGGTTTTCGGATACTAGCGAGTTATAAACAGTATAACATACCAATACCAATCACACTGATACTATATACATAAACAGCAATCTATACATTAACTGAGGTTGGATCATTAAAAAAGCCATAACCCTAGCAGACAGTGGAGATAATTGAATTTGAGCATTTTAAAAGGTTTTAAAGTTGTAGGTACCAACTTCCTTTTCATCTCCCAACGGAAATGTGCATGCTTCGATCTGCACCTTTTCAAAATTCAAGCACCTTCCCTGAGGACCACAGCCCTACTCAAAACCACCCCTCAAAACATTATGCACCAAAGGATGACAACCTGCACATCCACCAAAAAAAATAGCATGCAACAAATCTCTGGTATTTAGTGAGAGGCATGATATTAATGCTCAGATATGCAGACAATTATTTTTTTAGTCTTTATGTGTTAAAATAATATATAAATACACAAGTAATGCAAGTTTTGACTAATTAAAAACTTGTTAACAAAGTCTTTACTAATTAAGTAACTAGTGTGATTACATAATATGTAATTTATAGAAAAAAGTAGCTTATCTTCTCGCTTGCTGAATATTCTATACGGGGGGGGGAATGGGTGATGGGATGTAATCTGTATATATCTAATATATAATTCTATAACTAACAATAATTTATAACAATAATATATATTATATGTATATACAATTAACATACAAATGCAAATAACATACATAACATATACATGATTCCATAACTACAATAAATATATAACATCTAGCAGGCGCAGGGTTGCTAACATCTCCCGGTTTCTCCGCCGTATTAGCTGTACCTTATCTGAAAAAATGGAGAAGAGAGAGAGGATAGAAAAGGGAGAAAGAAGGAAAGGGAAAGAGAATAAAGAGAGTTAGACACGATCAACTATCTAATAGACAATTCAAACACAGTTGTGCAGAGAGCAAGCAGAAACTCCGGCAGACTAGCGCTATGGCAGCATAACTACAGGATAGAAGCAGAAGATGACACAGACATGATGAAGCCCTGGGACACTCTCCCTCTCACCCTCTTTCCTACACAGGATCTGGGGGATAAGTCTGTGTCGCCTGAATTTGCTAGACTTTGGGAGACTTGTGACAATCAGGAAGCTGTTATGTTTATTCAGGAGACTCCCGGATCTTCTGGGAGACTTGGTATGTCTGCGTTCCCCCAACGCTGGAAAAACAGCCAATGCTAGAAAAAATAATCACAATTTGTAATCATCTTGTTGTATCCTCTTAATGGACATGAGACCATGTGATGTCTATATTCAGAATGTCAGAGACCAGTGCTTTTTTTATTGTTTGTTTTTTGTTTTACCTTCATCAAAACATTTATGGTTGGGGGTCGAAATCATAAAAATCTGCCTTATATCTCTAAGGCATTTCTGCTTCACAAATTGCTAAATCTTTCACAAAATCAGGAACATTATAAAGGTTACGCTTGACCTGTACTTCAGGAACTTCAAGATAAACTTGCAATAATGAACCATTTGTACTTATGTTTGATGAGAGATTAAACCAGTCCACAAAAATAAACAAAACAGACAGATTCACTGTTTATGGCATTAAAATGGGCATTGAAAAGCATTAAATTGTACCTACTACCTCCATTATCCCTGGATGATTATAAGGACAATTGTTGGAGCATTAATATAATCACCTGCTATTGCAGCTCCATAATATACATTACATTTCCCATCCAAATGATCAGAATCGGGTGTTCCAATTTCTTCCATGGCCACATGTGTATGAATGCTTTAGCATACAAGACATTTTGGACAATTCTATGCTCCCAACTGTTTGTAGATGGCCCTTTTCTCTTTCAACATGATTGTGCATCAGTGCACAAATCAAGCTCCATAAAGACATGGATAACAGAGCCTGGTGCGAATAAACTTGATTGGCCTGCTTGAGTCCACCTGCTCCCAACGTCTGCCTTCTACCAGGATCTCCAATAAGTCTTCAGTGTCTATCAGCATGTAATTTACAGCTTTCTCAGTTTGAGACACCCGTTCCTGTAGTTCTTCTTGTGATTTGGCCAAAAAGACGATGTTATAAACATGTCTGAATTTGTTAAAGGCTTTCCACCAATCCTGATTCCTAAATCCTTTTAAGTGCTTTCCTCATTACTGTTCTCCTACTACGTTGAACAGACATAGTTAGATATAGTTAGACAAGGTTGTACAGACATAGTACAACCTTGCCAGAGTTATTTTGTAACACAGGTTGCAGGACAATACCATGATGCATCTTCTGAACAAATTGTGCTCATTTTACTTTAATACATTCTTTCTGACTGCGCCCCAGCAGCCAGTGAATGTTACATCCCTCTGGCTTCTTTTATGAGTCTGGAAAACCTGATCTGTCAGGAGTCATCCTGTCCTGTTTTTTATACCTCAGAATGAAGTTTGTTTTCCAGTGTGCTAAATGAACTCGGGTTCTTACATTCTTCTTGCATTCAGTTTGCCTGACATTCTGGTTTGTTCTCACCTTCAGTACACAGCTGGCATGTCCATCTATCCATTTACGCATTACTGCTTCTGTGCTTTTTTCTTTTTCTGTACATAATTTTCTCTTATTTTCTCTTATTCTCTTGTTCTTTCTATGATTAAGGAGGAGGCACACGCGTGTTGTGGCCTCTCTCTTTCCCGATAGTCCGATGTTTGTTTTTTTCCTGTAAGTTTCTATGTCCTTCTCATGTTATGTAGGTCTGAGAGGAACAAAATTTAATTTTTTGTATGCCTTGTACATATTGCAGATTTGACAATAAATTCATACCATAGTGTTCTGATTTGCCCATAATAGAATCTTTATGATGTGTGTGAGTGTAGGAAAGTGTTTTCCAGCAGCTGTGCATCCCGTCCAAAGCACACCTCGGAGCACTCACTCTATGTGATCCATAACAAACTGCACCACAAAATTTACAGACATCTCAGTCTGTGTGTATGTGTGAGAGAGAGCGCTATTTATGTACAAACCCGATTCCAAAAAAGTTGGGACAAAGTGCAAATTGTAAAAAAATAAATAATGCAATAATGTGGAAGGTTCAAAATTCCATATTTTATTCATAATAGAACATAATGTAGATGACATAAAATGTTTAAATTAAGAAAAGATATCATTTAAAGAGAAAAAATGTGAGACATCCCCTTTTCGCTTTACAACAGTCTGTAAATGTCTGGGGACTGAGGAGACAAGTTTCTCAAGTTGAGTGATAGCAATATTAAACTATTATTGTATAATGTAGGATTCTAGTTGCCCAACTGTATTAGGTATGTTTTTGTCATATCTTCCATTTTATGATGTGCCAAATGTTTCAGTCCTCGGACCCTTCATCTACGCATCCATGATGCTGTAATTGATGTAGTATGTGGTTTAGCATTGGCATGTTAGAAAATGTAAGCCCTTATGAAAGAGACTTTGTCTGGATGGGAGCATATGTTGCTCTAGAACCTGGTATATACCTTTGAGCATTGATGGTGTCCTTTTAGATGTGTAAGCTGCCCATGGCAGACACTAATGCAACCCCTATACAATCAGAGATGTAGGCTTTTGAACTGAGCGCTGATAACAACTTGGGTTGTCCTTCTCCTCTTTAGTCTGAATGACACGGCGTCCCTGATTTCCATAAATTACTTCAAATTATGATATGTCTGACCACAGAACAAGTCTCCACTTTGCCACAGTCCATTTTAAATGAGCCTTGGCCGAGAGAAGACATCTGTGCTTCTGGATCTTATTTAGATACGACTTCATCTTTGAACTATAGAGTTTTAGCTGGCAATGGCGGATGTCACAGTGAATTGTGTTCAAAGGTAATGTTCTCTGGAAATATTCCTGACCCCATTTTGTGATTTTCAATACAGAAGCATGCCTGTATGTGATGCAGTGCCGTCTAAGGGTCAAAGATCACGCGCACCCAGTATGGTTTTCCGCCCCTTTTGCGTAGAGATTCTTCCAGATTCTTTGAATATTTTAAAGATATTATGCACTGTAGCTGATATGTTCAAACTCTTTGCAATTTTACACTGTCAAACACCTCTTTGATATCGCTCCACTAATTGTCGGTGCAGAAATAGGGGGATTGTTGATCCTTTTAAAACTTTACTTGTAAAAGTCGCTGCCACTCCAAAATGTGTCTAGTCATGTTAATGACCTATTGCCAATTGACCTAATGGGTTGCAATTGTTTGTACCTTTAACTTTTCCATTCTCTTTTTGTCCCGTTCCAACTTTTTTTGAGATGTGTTGCTGTCACAAAATTTCTAATTAGCCAGTATTTGCCATGAGATTTCAAAATGTCTCACTTTCGACATTTGATATGTTGTCTATGTTCTATTGTGAATACAATATCAGTTTTTGAGATTTGTCAATTATTGCATTCCATGTTTGTACTTTGTCCCAACTTTTTTGGATTCGGGTTTGTAATTGATGTTGATGTTTTCTGTCATTTGCAAGTTCTAAATTGGAATGCTATAATATAAATATAAAGTCGGTTTATATAATACTAATATGAAACAGATATGAAATGTATAATTAATAAATTTGATACAGTAATTTGATAGAGCATCACATTTTATATGGTGTAACACCTGATAATTTTTTCTTGCCCAATTTGTCTCAATATTGAAAAAGAAGTAAATACATTTTTTGTAAATATCCACAAATGTTGATGAAGCCTGTTTTCCTGAAACATAGTGTTTATTGTATCAATCAAATAATGCTTATATATGAGCCACACTGAAGCACTTTATTTATTCCCCTACTTTCTCTGCATTAAACCCATCCAGGATGCTCTTAGAACAGATACCTGGATAGTGTGCATGGAGAGCAATTGTGGTTAGGTGCCTTGATCAATGGCACTTCAGCATTTAATGTAGCTTGCTAGGATCTAATCTGCGAAAATTCAGTCTCAAGCCCCCTACCCTATTCATTAGGCCATAGCTGCCCCAGAAAATTTGACATGGAATATGCATTAGTAAAATATTGTAACTGATCAGCTTTGAGACTCTAACCAGTAGTTTAGAATATCTTTATCTTAAACAGGAAACAAGGAAGAAAGTGCCAGTTCAGGGTGGCACAATGGATAGTTCTGTCAAATCACAGCACGTAAGGCCCGGGTTTAACAGCACAAGAAATTTTGGTGTAAGGTTTCATGTTGTCCCTATGTTTGAGTGGGTTTTCTCCGGGTGCTCTGACTTCCTCACACAGTTCAAAGACATGCATTGTAGATGAATTGGAGATGCTAATTTGTCCACAACTTGTGTATTGTGTATATAAACCTGTGAATGGTTGTAACTTTGTGTCTGGGTGTAACCATGTTCATGTGATTTTGAAACAATAAACAATAAGAGTGTGCCGGTTCTCAATATTTTCTTAATATCTAACAGATAATGGTGCCATGGTAATAAAAGCCATGGAAAGGCATCTTTTTACCCGTCATTTAACCTCTTGTAGACACTGAGGATCTGAGTTAAGGTGTGCACATATATTTTCTGTAAGCTCAATGCTACCCAAGTGTACTTGTAATTTGTGTCTTCGAGTGAACAGTAAACCGGCGTAGTTTTCCTTTTAACATTGATATAACTATTGAACTTAAGGCAGCAGCAGTCCACATTTAATAAAAAGGAAACCCCTAATCCACAGAAACATGTATTGAGACAGCACTGAAGAGGGCACAGCTATGAGGACTTTAGAATAATTATTAAAATTTGCAGCAGCATTTGAATGTGTATTATGCGATTTTCAATGTTTGTTTAAAACCTTAGTTCAGCATTAATCTGTTGCTGTTCTTACACAAATCTAAACAGGATAAAGTTTTCTTAACTCCAAATTATTATTAATAATAAAAATAGAGCCAGGTTCTGCCCCATGACATTGATTAAGCGAATATGATCAGAGAAACTGAATTTTACTTTCTGGCCTGAATTAATGTACTAATTCATTCATCCAGAGCTTTTCAGATTTACCGTTGTCTGTTTCACTCCCATAAATCACTGTGCAGCTGCATATATATAGACCCTTAGGTAGATCAGACCATTAAGCTTTATGTCCAGCTGGCAAATGAAGGATGGCAGAAGTACATACAGATACAAGCCCTGCTTCAGATGACTGAGCCAAGTGACTACTGCAGTCAGGCTGCATACATCGGGGCTATTTTGGGTAAAACTTCTTGTTGAGATTAGCAGTTGGACTAGGACGAAATGATGGATTAGATTACAGCACAGATCAGTGAACTCTACTCTCCTCACTATTGACTCATTGAGAGTGCAAAGATATGGATGTACTCGAGCACCGGCAGTGAACCTCTCTGTTTCTGTTTTTATCTCACCGTGTCATCTACAGTACTTAAAACACATAGGCACCCTAATTACAGTATTTAGAACATTTTTTTGTTGATTTCTCCATTACAACTTGTTTATTGTTTATACATACAAAATTGTTTATACATTCAGTATGTCAAGTAAAGAAAGCAACATGCATCACAAAGCACATTGAAGGCAAAGACATAAGTAGGACCTTTGTATTGTGCTGCAAAAAATGTGTTTGACTTTACTATAAACTTCTGACAAACTACTGTATATCAGATTCTTAAAGACAATTAGTAAAACATATCAGCTAATTACTGAACAGTCATTAGAAGTATAAAAAGTCTTAGGCACATGTAAACCCATGTTGTCAAGCTAAAGAAAAATAAATATGCTTATAAGAAAGACTTTTAAAGTACTAAACTTTTACTGCAAAATAAAGTAAATGGTTATAAAATAATTGTTGTTTTTAATTGGTGTTTCTAAGTAATTTATATATTATTTAAATATATAAATAAATTATTTGGTAAGTTTTACTGAGCATCTTGTATAATGTGAATCACTTCTTCTGATTTTGATTGTCATACTTGCATCTGTTTTTGCCAGCACGCTTCATTATTTTTGAAACGTGATCCTACAGTAGTGCTCACAATAATAGCATTTCATTCAGGAATCAAGGTCTAAGGGTTTTGAGGAAGACGAGTGAGGTATAGTCCCCAAAATGCTTGAGGTCCACTGTGAAATATCCACAGTCAGTCATGATTTGGGGTGTAATGTCCGTTGCAGGTGTTGCTTTCTTAAATTTCTTAAGGTCACTGCAACAGTCTACCAGAATGTTTGAGAGGACTTTGATTCCTTCTGTTGAGGATCTGTATGAAGGTTCAAATGGTTTTGGTAAGTTTTTCATACATAGTCAGGTCCACAACTTGGGTCGTTCTTCTCCTCTTTAGTCTTAATAACACTTCGTCCCTGATTTCAATGAAGAATTTAAAATTTTGTTCAAACACAGAACAGTTTTTCACTTCCCATTTTAAATAAGCCTTGGCCTAGAGAAGACGTCTGCGCTTCTGGATCTTGTTTAGATACAGCTTCTTTTTTGAACTATAGAGCTTTAGCTGGCAACGGCGGATGGCACGGTGAATTGTGTTCACAGATAATGTTTTCTAGAAATATTCCGGAGCCCATTTTGTGATTTCCAATGCAGAAGCATTCCTGTATGTGATGCGGTGCCGTCTAAGGGCCTGAAGATCATAGGCACCCAGTATGGCTTTCCGGCCTTGACAATTATGCACAGAGATCCATCTAGATTCTCTGAATCTTTTGATGATTATATGCACTGTGGATGATGATGTTCAATTTCTTTGAAATTTTACACTATTGAACTCTACACTTTCTGATATCGCTCCACTATTTGTTGGCGCAGAATTAGGGGAATTGGTGATCCTCTTCCCATCTTTACTTCTGAGAGTCACTGCCATTCCAAGATGCCCTTTTTATAACTAGTCATGTTAATGACTTATTGCCAATTAACCTAATAAGTTGCAATTGTTTGTACCTTTATTGTAGCCCTTTATTGCCCCGTCCCAACTTTTTGAGTTCTTTTGCTGTCACAAAATTTCAAATGAGCTAATATTTGGCATGAACTGTCTCACTTTCGACATTTGATATGTTGTCTATGCTCTATTGAGAATACAGTATCAGTTTTTGAGATTTGTAAATTATTGCATTCTGTTTTTATTTATAGTTTGTACTTTTTCCTAACTTTTTTGATTTATTAAACAAGAGTGATACATAGAACTGTTGTATTATGTGTATAATAATAATAAATATAAAAAATATAAAAAAATAAAAAAATATAGCCTCGCAAACATGGCGCGATCTGACAATGTAAAAGTAGAACTTAAATTATAGCTCATTAAGGTTATTTATAGCAATTACGTATAGCATTTGCCTGAACAATAGTGCCTGTGCGTGATTGTGACTTGTGTCTAGAGACTGTATAGCAAGTTTGAGATAGAATTACTTAAGGACTTTCACACAAGTGGCAGAGTATTCAGTTGCTGAAAAACCTGCAATGTTTGTTGCTCTTCCTGGGTATAAATGCAGTATATACTCCCAAGTGACAGTAATGTTAAATCCAGTTGTAATTATATCAATATCTCAAATTATGTGTCTTTTTCATGAATCTATTGCTACCTTATTCATAAAGTAATGTAAATTCTTGTTTTACAGATTTTTCTATGTGGCATTTCTAGCCAAAGTAGTTTTCTTCTCCTCCCTGTACTGATGTGTGTATGTGTGTGCTGTGTTTCTATATATGACAGACATTTCTCTCTGGATTTCATGCAACTGGAAAACCAAAGTAGGTAGATACATAAAAATTTTTGAGCATTTAAAAAAAGGTTGAAAAAAGAAGCCAAAAATGCAGATGGTGCACTCTCAACATTTGTGGATTTTACTCTGAAAATACACAAAGACGTTTGTGCAAAAGAGGAGACCTACCCATCCGATATGATATAAAATATATATGTATTGGCCAAAGAAATGGCAGAGATATGTTTTGTGAAAATATAACATGGAGGTCTTTTGGAATATTTAAGGAGGTGGGGCTTACAGGGCAGGCCCATCTTTACGATTTAAATGCCTTTCTACTTGGACGTATAAGAATGTTATGAGACAGAGTTTCTAAAAGTTTTTATTCATTAAACAGGTCTCCTTAGAATGTAGCGTGCTCCAGACTGAACGGAATGTTCAATCAATTTGTAAAGCAACATGGCGGGTCAGACAGGAACCAGGTCCGATCATGTCAAATTTTGTGTTTGTAGCTCAAACACTGACAATTTTTTCAGTGTGAAAATCTCAGCAATGTTAAGTCAATGGGAAAAGAGTTAAGTTTTGTGAACGAAAATGGGCAGAGCGGGCTACCGGTTAGAGTTATCTGTGAACAAGCACAATTCTCTCAAACATTCTCTCAAACTTTCCCCATTGTTTTTGTGACCCTTGCGATCCTTCATTAATTGTAGGAGAAGATAGGTGCAAAAATGTGTGTAATAGTAATAATAATAATAAAAACTAGAAAGTGCAGTTCCATAAATTAAAAACAATACGTTTACAACACACAATAATAATAATATAAATAATAATAATTAATTAAAAAACAATGTGTGTTTGTAACACAAATAATAAAAATAAATCAAAGAACAATGTGTGTTTGCAACACACAATAATAATAATAATGGTAATAATAAGAATAATAATAATAAGAAGAAGAAGAAAAAGAAATTGAAGAGCAGTATGTGTGTCGCTCTGCAACACAAATAATTAATAAATTAAATACACTTGGAACCATGATTAAGTGGATGATGTAAGTGATGACACCATGACAGAAAGATTAAATAATAGAGACAAAAGCA
>JAOUQV010000046.1:2402585-2412746 GCA_028565295.1 Aspidoras spilotus
AGGAGCAAGTCAGGAAACGTTTTCCTCCACCAGCATCACATAGTGACCTGGCCACTATCCTGCAAGAAGAATGACTTTAAATCTCTCTGACCACTGTTCAAGACGTGTATGTGTCATTCAAGACGAATTGACGCTGTATTGGCAGCAAAAGGAGGCCCTACACCATACTAATAAATTATTGTGGTCTAAAAACAAATGAATTCAAAAATACTCTCAGTATTTCATGTTTGACCAGATCTCAGATGGCTGAATTGTTTTTTTTTTTAAATATATTTTCTCATACTCCTAAAATGCTATTAGGCCACAATAATAAAAATAATAATAATGCACCTATATATATTATATATAAATGTACCCATTCAGGACTGCATTTAGCACATACAGATCCCTAGAGATTGTGCTTCCCCCCTAGAGATTGTGCTTCCCCCCATTGAGGCACACAGGGAGCTTGGGTGCCTTGCTCAACAGCACTTCAGCTAAGTGGAGTTTTTTTTGTTTGTTTTTTTATATACATTGTTTTGCACTATGTTCATTTTTGTAAAACATAAATACATGTATTTTCTACAGTGTTTTAATGAATAATTTTCTGCTTATTATTAGTTGTTTATTTCAGGATTGCTCAACTCCTACATATAGAGCACCTGTACCATGTGGATATTTTTATATGAAACATGAACAGGTCTTACCTTTCCAGAATATATTAAATTTTTTCCCAACCATGGGACAGGTTAGTTTTCTTGCACCCCGACATAATACTCAAACAATACATTTGCCCATGCAGTGAATGACCATAAAGAAGAGCTAAATTTATTCTGTGACATTCACACTCTCAAAATATAATTGATCGGCCAGGTAAAACAAAATAAAATAATACAAAATGAACATGCCTATGAACTATGAATTTAGCAGCTGAGAGCAGCTGAGAGACAGGAGAGGGAAGGGTAAGAAAGAGATGAGTTAATAATAATATTCACAGTATTTTACACCATTTCTTGCATTCAATTTCATCCCATATGCTTACAACACTAGTCCGCTATTGTGTTATCGTGACAGGAAGTGTTGATGATGCATTGGATGAAAAGTCAAAGAGGAATCTTTAATGATTTTTAATCAGCATTACAAATGTTTAATTGGTTATGTTATTAATTGCATAAAATGAACACGTTAATTATATATGACCAGTGATCATACAGAATCATAAACGGGAATGATTTTTTGGAAAGGACTTCAGTGTACCAGAAAAAAGTACCAGAAGTAAAATTTCACTATCGAAAATCTCTCTCTCTCTCTGGCTTTCTGGGCCTCCAAGAAAGTTGTGATGTCGAACCTGCCAACCATTTGTTAATAACCAAATACAGTGAATTATACTTATTAAAAACATTTAAACTCATTTTAATACTTATGAAAATGTTTACTATGAGTCTAAAGGCCCAAACATATAATCACTTATTGCCAGTTAACCCGCAACAGGATCCACTGAACATAACAGTAAAACTTAGTTTGAATGTAAAGGATCTTACAATATTCAGGTGTAGGAAACACACCCACTTCAGACAGACCTGCAAGAAAGACCCAAATAATCAGAACCAGAAAGGCTAAGAGCACATCAGCGTGATGTAGGCTTGTGGTTAAGGAACCTGCCTTGGACCGGTAGGTCCCTGGTTTAATTCCAAGTACCGACAAGTCATGGCTGAAGTGCCCTTGGGCGAGGCATCTAACCCCCAGTTGCCCCCGCCCCCCCTTGCCTTGCCATCTCTGTATTTTATTTACATTAGAGTGACATATTTCTTGTTCTAGACAAACATACTTTTCTTGATGAATGAAACTCCTGTATACATCCTCAATGTACTTTGACCTGCATATACATATATAAGGGAAATTCAATGTGGGCAGTTGTTGTCAAAGTGGGAAGTCCTGAGTATCCGTCATCCTTGTGGTTACTGGCTGTCATCTCTTCTTCCTACAGTCTTTACCGACTTTTAATGATGCCTATCCATAACGCAGCCTAGAGTACTCGCCCTGCTTTATCCTCCAGCCCACAGGATAATGCTCTCTGCTCTATGGCAGTTTCTACACTGCTACTTCTACTACATATCACACACATCTGAGCATATTCACATGACCCAGTGCCATGCTGTCAGATTGTAGAAATCAGTGACACTCTAACTGCTGCTGTGCTCTCTCTCTCTCTCACTCATTCACTCACTCTGTCTTCCAGCTTTTACACCATCAACGAGGTGATTAAGTTCCAGTACTCCAGACCCGTCCGCAAAGGCGAGAAAGATCCAGATAACGAATTTGCTGTATGTATGAGTTTTTTATATACTTGAGAACAAAAATAAATTGATAAATATATGTATTTATTGTAACTTTATCTTCAACAGCAGCGTCCATTTAATGACAGGAACAAGTTCATACTCATACGCAAGTTATACACAAAGTCACATATATATATATATACAAGTCAGTGACAGTTTAGCATTTCCAATTTAACTAGCACGCATGTCTTTGGACTGTGTGAGATAAGCGGATCACCCGGAGGAAACCGATGCGAACACGGGGAGAACAGTTCAACTCCACACAGAAATTTCTTGGGTCGCCCCACCCGGGGATTAGACTACTGTCCTCATTGCTGTAAGGCCACAGCACTATACACTGCGCCACCGCCCACCCAAACTTATCAATAAATAAATGTGTTTGTGTTTACACAGGCAGGTTTTAGGAGGTGTGATTTAAGAACACTGTAGAATAAACAGATTGTTTTCCATTAAATTTACTAAATAGTTTTATGCTAGGAACAAAACCAGTCATGATGTCAGCAGTCAAATGATTCTTAACATTATTTAAACATATCTTAATGTATTGTGCAGAGAATTTAATAAAGCAGTTGTGATAGGCAAAGTCTCCAGGAAAAAATAAAGTAAAACTTTACAGCTAATTATTGTATAGTACTATATGAAAACATTTTAGTCACATGCTGCAGATACTTGCCGTAAAGAAAAGAAAACACTATAAAGTGTTCTTTAAACAGAACCAAGCTAATGGAAGTGGCTTTCTGGTATGTTTTCTATTAAAAGAGTAGTCCAAGTTACAAATAGTGCAGTTTTCTGAGTACATTATGTATAGTGTTTTGCAGAGAATCTTAACTAATTTCAGACAGTTCTTCGGGTGATTTTTGACTCTCACACTTTTTTTGCAAACCCAGAAGCTTTTATCATGTATGGAATGTATTGTGTACTTTACTAAAATACATTACATCATTTTTTATTGGTAAATAAAAATGTAGAAATATAAAATCATTGTGCATACAATAAAAAAAATAAGTAAATAAACATCTATAACACATTTAGTACTTAAATTAGGTGCCTATGACTTTTACACAGTATTGTATTTCTTATAATAGCATTATTTTACAGATTTTATTGTTATAATTAAAAGTTTTTCTGTCAAATTTGAACGGTTGAATTTTTTCTTTTAAAGACATTTTTAAAACCATTTTAAATGAAAATGTATACTTTATAATAAAAATTATTAAAATGTTGTTGATTTTAAAAGAGTCTTAAAATTAGAAGAAACAAATGCAGAGCAGAAATAATAGTGTTCCAGAGAGTGGGGGAGTAGCAACACTAAATGAAGAAGAAGAACACACTTTGTTTATGCCCGCAATCTTCTTGATGGGAATCTAGCTCGCCTACGAGTCGTGTCCAACAGGTTCGCCCTCCTCAGTGAGACACTCGCTGAGAAACCTAAAAGAGCTCTGCTTATAGGAGACTCTATAGTGAGGCACGTGAAAGTAGCTAGGCCCATAGATGCACCAGCAGCATTATTACAGTGTTTACCGGGAGCCAGAGCGCCGGACATAGCAGGTAATACTAGGATTTTAGGCAAGCGCGGGTTCTCTAAGTTTTTTTATGTTGGAGCTAATGATATACACCTTCGACAGTCAAAGGTTACCAAGAGTAATATTATAGAGGTGTGTAAATTAAACGAAGTCAATGTCTGATGAAGTAATCTGCTCTGGTCCCCTCCCAGTGCAACGTGGTGATGGAACCTATAGCAGGTTATGGTCACTGAACTGCTGGATGTCCAAGTGGTGTTCAGAAAACTATGTAGGCTTCATAGATAATTGGAGTAATTTTGAGGGTGGGACTCACCTGTTAGGGCGGGGCAGTATACATCCCACTCAAGAAGGTGCTGCTCTCCTGCAGCAAAGGCCAGGGAGCAAACAAATAGACTATTCTAATTGTCTGCTAGTTGCTTAGAGCCATCATCTATGGTTCATCATATTGAGACAGTGTCTATTTCCCGGGCTAAACGAAAATATAGAAATTTTAAAAATATAGAAATATACAAAGAGTTTATTCTAATAACTTAATAAATATTAAACTTGACAATTGTGATAATACAGCCTGCACCATTGACCTGAAGATGGGACTATTAAATATTAGGTCTCTAAATCGCTTTTTATAAATTAACTTATTATTGATCATGGATTAAATGTACTTTGTTTAACTGAAACATGGATCAAACCGGATGAGGATATACAGTAGTATTAAATAAAGCTAGCCCTCCTGGACATAATTACATATCCCAGCCTCGTTTAACTGGTAGAGGTGAAGGTGTAGCTGTCATTTATAATAATAATAATAATATAGCCATCACACACAAACCTCAGCAAAAACTAAACTCGTTTTATGTTTTGTTTACAAAAATATCTTGCAAAACTAGAAATATAAGGCTATGGACTCTATCCCATTTATTATCATTTACAGACACCCAGGGCCGTATTCGGAATTCCTACATGAGTTTGCAGATTTTATCTCCAACCTTGTCCACATTTGTGGACAAAATTATAATTGTAGGAGATTTAAATATACACTTCGACAATCCAGAAGACCCCCTGAGAACTGCATTGGCGTCGATTCTTGGCTCTGTGGGGGTTAACCAAAATGTAATAGGACCAACTCATAAGGGCAGTCACACACTTGATTTAATATTAACATTAGGATTAAATATAGACAATATAGTAGACACTTTAACAGTCTGGTCTTATTTCAGAGCATTATCTTATCTCATTTAAAATTACTTCCAAACAAAATAGTTCCCTTTCACGCCAGTACAGGCTCAAACTCACATTCACAACAAGCCCACCAACCCCACTGAGCTTAATCAGGCAGCTAAGCACCTAGATTCAGTATTTCGTTGTAATCTGGTTAGCGTAGCCTCAATTAAAAGACGATTAATAAAGAGAAAAAACTAGCAGTAGTGGTATAATAATTTCACATTGACCCACAAACAGTCCACCGGGAAACTAGAGCATAAATTGCATCAGAAAAACCTTTTTGTGCATCAAACATCATGGAAGGAGAGTCTTGTAAACTATAGGAAATCTCTTAGTGCTGCTAGTGCAAAATATTTCTCCCCTCTAATAGAAGAAAACAAAAATAATCCTCGCTTTTTATTTAAGGTTTAATTAAGTTTATTTTATTATTATTTTTTTTTATATAAGCAAGACTAACTAGGAAAAATACCACTGCAGAAACGTTTGTACCATCAGGTTGTAGTTGCGACAACTCTATGAATTTTTTCAGTGATAAAGTTGAAAATATAAGGCACAAAATCAATACTGTAAATCTTAACCTGAGTAATCCAAGTCAATTAGATATCAATATATTTACCTTAGACCAGAGATTATCATACTTTAAAAAATATAATTTTTTTACTCAGTACTGGCCATGTCCCTAAACCATTTAAATTAGCAGTTATCAAACCTTTGTTTAAAAAACCTAAATTTTGACCCCTGCCAGCTGTCAGATTATAGACCAATATCTAACCTCTCCTTCCTCTCCAAGATCCTAGAAAAGGTTGTAGCGCAACAGTTATGTTCATACCTTAATAAAAATAATATTTTTGAAAGTTTAGGCACCATAATCACACTGTTTAAAGTTGTGAATGATTTGCTACTGGTTTCTGATCAGGGTTATGTTTCTATGCTTTTATTGCTTGACCTAAGTGTAGCTTTTGACACCATCAATCACGCTATTTTTCATCATAGGCGGGAAAATATTGTTGGAACAGCCCTGTCAAGGTTCAGATCTTATTTGACTGACCGTTATCAGTTTGTAGATGTAAATTTTTCTATGAGCAGTAGGGTAAAGTTTGTTGCCCCCAAGGTCCTGTCTTAGGCCTGTTACTATTTTCTATATATATGCTACCTCTGGGTAATATTATTCGCAAGCATGATGTCAACTTTCACTTTTAAGCTGATGATACGCAGTTATATGTGTCAGCCAATCCTGAGGACAGACACCAATTTACCCGAGTTGAGGAATGTGTGAAAGACATTAGACAGTGGATATTAAACAATTTTCTTTTACTTACCTCTGATAAAACTGAAGTACTGGTATTAGGAACACATGCAGCTAGAAGTAAAGGTTCTGATATTTTATTATGTTTGGATGGTTTTTCAATTACACCATGTACAGCTGAAAAAGACCTTGGTGTGACCTTGGTCGAATCTCATGTAGATAGTACGACCAGGATAGCATTCTTTTACCTTAGAAACATTGCTGAGATCAGAAATATGCTGGCACTGAATTATGCATAAAAACTTTTCTATGCGTTTGTTACCTCCAGGTTGGATTACTGCAACGCTCTTTTGTCTGCTTGTTCCAGGAGTGCATAAACAAATGGCCAGAATCCTTAATAGAACCTTGAAATAAGAGCACATCACTCCTGTCTTGTTCACACTGCACTGGCTACAAGTCAAATTTTGTACTGATTATAAAATACTTTTGCTTGCTTACAAAGCAGTTAACCGTCTCACTCCACAGTACCTTAGTGAACTTCTAGTTTCTAATGATTTACCATGCTCACTTCGATCAAAAGGTGCAGGCTATTTGCTGATACCTCGTATTATGAGGGCTAAAGCAGGGGGCAGATCATTCTGTTATCGAGGCCCACATCTATGGAATAGTCTTCCAGTTAGCGTTGCCACCTTTACTCATCTGGGATAAATGTTTTCTGTAAAGCTGCTTTGTCACAATGTCCATTGTTAAAAGAGCTTTATTGATTTAATTTAATTGAGTTTCTTTAATTGTGGAACAGAGAGTAACAGAGTGTAATGCAAAACTTTCTTGTCTTAATTCAGAAATGTCCACTATATTGGATATTAAACTCAAGAGTACCAGCTTAGATATACAGCATGTTGGTGCAGATTAAGTAAAAAAAATTATCATACAACTGTGAAAAAGAGCAACAATAAAGTAAAATATAAAGAGTTAAAGCAGCCTAAATTGGGTGTGTATTGAATAATGTGATATAATTTTAACATGGTGTGATTTTATTTTTCGAGCTGAGGATTTACATCACTAGATATTGGCTAGTGAAAAGCTCTGTTGCTTAATCACTGGTTGGCACTACCTCAGCAATAAAAGATAATGAATTAGGGTTTTTATCTCTTTGTGGCCAGCTTGCCATAAAAAATGTTAATACCTTTTGGCCAAAGGAGAATTGAGTTATTGCTCTAAAAGTTCACTATCATGAAGGGCAACACGCACATACAGACAAGTGTTTATTTCCTTGATGGTCACATTTGGCTTTCATATAAGGTGTTACCCTGTTCACAGTGCAGCAGAGACAAACATTTAACAGTGATGTGTATATTGCCATGACTTCGGACAACAGATACCTGGATGCAGTATTTCAACAATAGCTGCACTTGTATCACTGTATCACGGTTGTACCAAGAGTGTAGGAACCATCAACAAACATCCAGCCAAGGTCACATTGTGACCAGGCATGTGTTCTTAAAGAGCGTTACACTAAAAATCTGAATAAGTAATAAAAGTTATAAGAATAAACAAAAAACCACATGACTTATGAAGCAGGAAGAAAGAAAACTATAGCAAGTTGATTCATAACAAAAATAACTGATCTGCTGTTGCCTTCAATGTATTACATTTCTAAATCACCAGACATTCAACTTAAATTTTTAGGTTCATCTAAAGGTTCAGCAGTCATTTAAACCAATCACTGTTTTTTTTGTTTAAGTGGTCTGATCTGTGCAGTCATTCCTCTTTTTTTACCATGACCCTTTGCTTATATTTTTGTTTGTGTTTATTTATTTGTTTTTTCTGTCTAATAGAATATGTGGATTGAAAGAACTACATATGTCACAGCATACAAACTTCCCGGAATCCTGCGCTGGTTTGAAGTCATCTCTGTCTCAACGGTAAGTTTACTGACCAAATCTACTCTCTGAGATTTAATTTATTTGTTTGTTTATATTTATTTTTTGTTTAAATAGCTTTACCGTCATTGTACAATTATTCATTTTTCATGCAAAAATTTGTAATTCAAACATCAATAAATAAAAAATCTACAACATTAATACATTGATACCAATAATATAATAATAAATAAAATTTATATAGTGACTTTTACAGCCCCACAGACACATTACATGCATATAAGGTAAAAAAAATTTCGGGTAAGTAATATTAATTAAATTGATTCTCTTATGTAATAATTTACACCTTTATCAGGATATCATTAAATTCTTATCTTGAGTGCTTCTTCAATACCCACCTATCACTCGATGGCGCTCTCTCTCTGTCGAATTCAAATTTAAATGTTGCTTTATTGGCATGACAAATTAACACATGTATTGCCAAAGCTTAAAAACAGGTCAGAAACAAATATTGCAATAAATCAATATATACTGAAATGAATCTCTCTCTCTCTCTCTCTCTCTCTCTCTATCTATCTATCTACCTATTTATCTATCTGTCTATCTGTTTATGTATTTATTTTCTCAATATATCTTAACTCAAAAACTCAATCTCAAAAGAAGCTGTATTGGCATGACAAATAAGTTATGATGTAAAGAAAAAATATAAACAAAATTTGCAGATCCACAACTATAAAATATAATAAAATGAAATAGAATTACAATACAATAGAATAAAATATAAGTATAATAAAAACAGTGCAATTAGTGATAATAAAATGACAATATTTACCGTACTGTATTGATTGTGTGTGAGACATGGTTACACACTGTCCCTCAGGTGCGTGTGTGGCAGGTGCGTGCGTCTTGCTTGCTCAGTATCTGTCTCACCCTCTCTCTCTCTCTCTTTCTCTGTCACCTACTTTGTCTCACTATCTCTGTCTCCGTTGCTCTCTTTCGCTCTTTCTCTCTCTCTCTCTCTCTCTCTCTCTCATCTTCTTTCTCTGTCAGTTCAAAACATTAATATAAAAACAATATTAACATTAATGATATGCGAACCCATTCCAAAATAATTGGGTCAAAGTACAAATTTTAATTAAAAAATGAATGCAGTAATTTACAAATCTTGTATTTACAATAGAACATAGACAACATATCAAATGTCAAAAGTGAGACATGAAATTTGGCTCATTTGAAATTTTAGTGACAGCAACACATCTGAAAAAAGTTGGGATAGGGCAATGACTGGCTGGAAAAGCCAAAACCAGATTGCAACTCATTAGGTCAATTAGCAAAGGTTATTAACATGACTGGGTATAAAAAGAGCATCTTGGAGTGGCAGCGGCTCTAAGACGTAAGGATGGGGAGAGAATCACCACCACTCTATTTCTGCACCAACAAATAGCAAAGCGATATGAGAAAGGCGTTTGACAGTGTAATAGTTTGAACATATCAGCATCTATAGTGCATAATATTATCAAAAGATTCAGAGAATCTGGAAGAATCTCTGCGCGTAAGGGAAAACCATCCTGGTTGCCTGTGATCTTGGGCCCTTAGACGGCACTGCTTTACATACGGGCATGCTTCAGTATTGAAATCACAAAATGGGCTCAGGAATATTTTCAGAGAACATTATCTGTGAGCACAGAAGAAGCGCAGATGTCTTCTCTGGGTTAAGGCTTGTTTAAAATGGACTGTGCAAAGTAGAAAACTGTTCTGAGGTCAGACAAATAAAAATTTAGATTTTTTTATGGAAATCGGGGATGCTGTGTCATAGGACTAAAGAGGAGTAGGGCGACCCAAGTTGTTATCAGCGCTCAGTTTAAAAGTCTGCATCTCTAGTTTCAAAAGTAAAAGTGAAAGTGATACATTTTGCCACTATGTTTGCACACAGCGGAATTGGTCCTCTGCATTTAACCCATTTGTGCAGT
>JAOUQV010000046.1:2423563-2435818 GCA_028565295.1 Aspidoras spilotus
TACTAATAAATTATTGTGGTCTAAAACCAGGTGTTTCAGTTTCATTGTCTAACCCCTTTATATATATATATATATATATATATATAGCCATGGTGTGTTTGCTGTGTAAAAAGTGTGTGTATATACTCAATTTCAGATCCCATACCTGGCAGAAGGTGTGCGTATTCATGGTGAAAAGGTGACTGAGGCCTTGCGACCATTCCATGAAAGACTGGAGGCATGCTTCAAACAGTTAAAAGAAAAGGTGGAGAAACAGTACGGTCTGAGATCACTGGTAAGAACTGAACATCTCAAGCGATTTACTCTGTATTTGGAATGCGGGAGGAAACCTGCACAAACACCGGAGGGGAGGGACATGCACAATTCCACAGAGAAATTTCCCATTTTGCCCCACCCAGAGCTTGAAACCAGTGTCTTCTTACTGTGAGGTTACAGCACTATCCACTGTGCCACTTTGCCACACACTGTTGGTAAATTAATATATGGAAAATTTAAAATAATTGTATACTGTGACTCATTCATGCAAAATTAAAAAATAAAAAATTAGCATCTAACAAGTTTATTACTGAAAAAGTACATGCATAAGACTTTTGCACAGTACTGTACATAACCTTGTTTAAGGATTTATACATGTTCATGTCATGAAATAGCTAAATATTCTGAAAGTGATGCAAAAGAATACATTTTACCTGTTATACTAGAATCTGACAGATGAACCATGTTTCTAAATTTACTCTGCTGCTTTTCAGTTGAGAAAGTCCTGGAGTCTCTTTACATCATAAAGTAATTTAATAAGTACAAGGATAAGTTTCAAATATTTGCACTCTAGTTATATGTGATCTTGAGAATAAAGAGCTGATTATGGAATGGAAACATACTCAACCACAAAAGTCTATCATCAGCCGAAAAATTGCCAAGGGCCAGTATTGAAACATTAACAGGAAACAGGTTGAATAATCAACAGTGCTTGTTATAGTGAGATGATAAATGATAAAATATTGTCCAATATCTTCATATTGTCTAATCTCTACAAAAACATTTTGCGATGTTAAAGCATTCACCCTGTAGTCCTGATCTTGCCACATTTAACCATTATAGGTTTAGTGCCTAGAAAGGAGCCTTACAGGAAAAAAATTCACATCTGATAAAGCGATAAAGACACAGATGTATTCGTGGCTCACAGCTTATTTATTTTATAATTATTTTGAGTGAGGGAATATGAATGCTTGTTGACAAATAGTCAAAGTATATTGAAAAGCCAGGAGATTATATGTAAAAATGATTATTAATGACAGAATAGTTTCTTAAAGGATTACCACCATCGGATATCAGTTTTATTTTGATTGGTCTGGTGTACAGTGTTACTGGAGTAATCTGTTATGATTGATGTGCATACACTCACAGCTGTGCTCTCAGTCGGTTATTTATATATTATTAGACTGCATGTTTATGTAGCTAGTGAGGGAGGAAGAGCGAGAATGATATAGACCCTATAATTCCTGCATAGAATTGTTTGCATTTGCATTTTACATTTAGATTTACAGCATTTGGAACATTTTATCTACTAGGAAACAAAGATAATGGACAGATAAGGGTTGAAAGATTCTAGTTTCCATAAACTAATTTCTATAAGCCCTGCCCCTATAAAATAGTTTTTACTATTTATTGTTTATTGGCACTTTCAACATCATGATGAGAACAAGGTTAAATACAAAAAAAAGCTTATATACATACACATGGTCTCTCACACACAGTAAACAAGTCATGGACAACCTGGCATCTCCAACAGACATGTCAATAGATTGTGGGGTGAAACCAGAGCACCCGGAGGAAATCCACACGCTGGGAGAACATGAAAACTCCAGAAATTATGAAAACTATACAAATATTAACTTACCAGCAAAAAATGATGCAAAGTAAAGGATTTGTATTAGTAACGGACCACACTCCATAACAGACCACATTTCGGACAAAAAAAAACAATGAGCGCTGATGAGCTTTCCAACAAAAAAAGTGACAAGTGTGACAGTTGGAAGTCGCCAGAGTACCTATCTTAGCTTCTCCAAGCTGCAAAACAATCTACTAAATAATCTACTGATAAAACTGTAAAAATGTACCTGGGACCAGTGTTAAAAAAACAGTGACTTCCTTCTATTTGGTTCGGTTTTTACACTTTAAAATGTAATCACTTAATCACTTTCATTAGTATAGAATGCATCATTGCTTTAGAGCATTCATGTGTATAAATGGTTTTGACACAAAGTACTGTACAGTAATTAACTGGTACTTTTTTCTGAGTGTCTTTGAGAATCTGAGACAATTCTTCTGGAGATTTTGACTGTCAAACCTGCTTCTTTTTTGTTGCAAAATCAAGCAGCCCTCAATTATTTTCTTTAGTCTAAAATGTGGTGTTATATGGAATGTATTTTGTCCTTTACTAATGCACATCATTTTTTGTTGGTAAATTAATATTTGGAAATATAAAATAATAGTATACTGTGACTTATTAATATAAAATTCTCAAAAAATAAACATTAACATATTTAGTACAAAAAAATCATACACAGACTTTTGCACAGCAATATAAGAGTAGAAAAAGGACAAGTGTTCTGAGATAAAAGGCAATTGCATTTACTGGATCATATTTGTTGATGGTTACACTGGAGTTGAGTGAAATTATAATTATTTAACTAAAATCTGTAACAGGCTAACATTTTTAGAATAAATTTCCCGCAAACAGCTGTTCAAACAGCTGTTCAAAGCTGACGGGCTTGATAATTAGGCAGACAGTGTAAACCTAACTCCTCTGTTTTCTCTTTTTTAACCATATATCTATGATATTTTTGTATACTGTTGCCAGTTTACTCCACTTTCCCTCTAACCGTCCATCTTGCAGTGTGTTTTTTCCTCTAACTTTCCTCTACAGACATGCCTGCTGAGTCTCCTAATGCTGCTCCATTACCAAAAGTAGAACAAGAATGATTAAAAGATAAAAGGAATAATTTATAATCTAAGAGTTTCAGGGGGCGGGAGTAATATTGATGACTTCCAGTGGGTACTGACCATCCCCTCTTGAACATTACCTTTCACTCCAGCCATGGCTCATGTGGCGAGTGAATGCATTGGATGTGCACTAGAGGCCACTTCAAGGTCTGTGTGTGTGTGAGAGAGATAGAGATATTAGGAGACTGGTGTGTCCTATGTCTTGCATAGTAAGCTTTGCATTTTACAGTTTGTAAAAATTTCTGTTGAGTCACAAACTGTATAGAAACTTTATCAACAGACTTCAGTACTTTCACAATTTTATCCCTTTCCTTTGCCTTATCATTGATCTGTCCTAAAGTGTTTATTATATTTGGATTTATTTGTACCGCTTGGTTTGTCAGAAACTTCTGTCTGAACTCAATGCTGTACTATATATTTTGTAAACTAATTTGAAATATTAAAGCTAATAAATAAATCTTGTGTGTGTGTGTGTTTCAGCCCCCAATAGTGGATGAGCGCCGTGGCACACGGCCTCGCTCAATGGTGCGCTCATTTACCATGCCCTCGTCCCAGAGACCACTGTCTGTTGCATCTGTCGCGTCTGTCACCTCCTTGTCATCAGATAACTCACCCTCAAGACCAGGATCTGATGGGTACAACACACACACATACACACAAACAGGCAAGCAGGTTTGACAGTTAACGTAATTTGAGTATATTTTCACCCCATCAAAAGGGGTAATGGGATCAAAGACCCACAACTGCTTCTGTTAAAACAGCAAGGTTATACTTCATTTTTATTTCCTGTGATAGTCATCCAAGAAATGCATACACACACTTTTACTGCACAGTGTGATTTAATGAATTTAGTATTTTTATGAAATGTCTCTAGTTTAAGATTAGTGAGTCATGTGTGTTAATGTGGGTGTTTGAAAGAGAGAAGTATGAGAAGTGTGTGTGTTAGTTAATAAGTGCGAGAGAGTGAGTGATTTTTTAAAACTTCCATGGTAATTAGTTTATTCTGCGTATGTTCTTTTAACAACATAACAGAGAAAAAAACACGATTAACCGTCATTTCAAAAGTCTATCCGAAAGCCATAAAAGCCAGTACTGATGAACATAGCTGTTTCATCTGTATTGAGAATCACTGCTCATCTGCATAAAGAATGCTGACTTTCACAGTCATGTTGGAGAAGGAAGGGCCAGCTCCAAACTGTTCCCACAAAGTTCCAGCGAGCATGGAATTGTCCAAAATGTCTTGGTATTTTTAAGCATTTATACACCTGTGCCCATAGAAGTCATTGGAACACCTGATGCAAATATAGTGTACCATGAAATTAGTGTTAGAGAATTAGAGTTAGAGATGATATCCTTCATAGCAACTACTTCAATGCCAGCTTGAAGGATTAATTAGCCCATGTTTGGAGAGTGTGGTCTTATCAGCGATGCCGTCCACTGCTATTTAATTAAAAAGGGCATTGCATCACATGCTCTTTCATTTTATCACTTAATCCATCTGGTAGAGGTGCTCTGATTAACCCAAACTAGTGCCAACATGTAGAATTAATTATTATGAGAGGCAGCACTGGGTGTGTGAGAAAGTACTGAAACAAATTCATGTCAGCTTTGTTTACATGATGAATGTCATTTTGTCAAAATCAATATCGCAGTGTCAGTTTTTTTCTAAAATTTAACATGGCGGTCTATGGTGAAAATCAACTTAATAAGGAGTTTTTCTGTGAATAAAATATTTATTTTTGCTTAGAGGTAAGACCTGTCTTTACCATTTAAATTTAAATGTAGATTCAAGGTGAAATTCTAAGAATTGTAATCTACAGAGTTTAGAAAAAAATTATATATTCAAAAATTGAGCGCTGCAACCATGTCAGAGCATGTCGAATTTTGTGTTTTAGCTAGAATTAGGTTTAGGATGTTAAATCTATTTTGCACTAAAATAGGGCACCGTTCCCGCTCAAACTATATTTTGCTGTTCACTTGTGGGGTTTTCCTGTGCCACGGTATCACGGGAGTACTACGAGTCTAGGAACTAAGTGTCGTTCTCATCAGACCATGCAGTAAGCACTGTGGATTCATCTTAATCTTCATGGAGTCTCTATAGCCCTTTTTAAATTCAGGATATCATGAAGTTTATATTTAGTAAGTTTAATCCCTAATGAACAAGATGGACAACAGTGTCAAGGAAAAACTAACTGAGATGATGAGAAAGATTGCAACCAATCTCAGAAGGGAATCCCATCCTAATTTGGGTGACATCTTTATGATATTACAAATTTCTTCGAAAGCTATGCTCATCTTTTCACTCTCATCAGTTTTTTTCCTTTCTTCTTGCACACACATTTTATTTAACTATATTTTATTTACCATAAACTTCACATCAGTCACATCCTCACACTCTGACTCATACTTGTTCACTCTCCCATGCACTTATTTATTTTCTTTCCTTTTTTTCTCAAGCTTTGCTTTAGAGCCCCTCCTGCCAAAGAAGCAGCACTTTAAGTCTCAGGACAAGCTGGACCGGGATGAGCCCGAAAAAGACAGGAAGGATAAGAAGAAAGAAAAAAGAAACAGCAAACACCAAGAGATCTTTGACAAGGAGCTGAAGGCCACCGACATTCTCATGCAGCCAACTGAGGCGGTTATCTTATCAGAGACGGTGGGAAAACAATTATTTATTTAATGTTTTGATTTTTTGGTAAAATATGCCTGATTTAATTGCTACTGCTTTGTTGTTCAGAAAATGAAATGGATGCTGGACTAAAATAAAATGCTGGTCCATAATAGGTTTATAATAATGGGTTAAAAGTAGGAATGCAACGAATACTAAAATAATTACATTTCAAAATATGCTCAAGGCAAATTCTTTGCCTCGATGCTTTGTTTTGTCGCGTTGGCACTTCTCCTTTTACTTTCGTTTTTATTTCGCTCTAATAAATATACATTCTCCTCTGACCCGACTAGCCTTGTTGTTGGTTCCGTCCTCCACCAACTGTGACACATTAATAATTGTTACCCAAGTCCATCTCCTTTAAATCTTATCGTATATTATCACTTTCACTATGTAGTCTACTGTGCTGAGTGTCTTGAAGAATCTGACACAGTTATTCAGGAGACTTTGACTGTCAGACTTGCTCGCTTTTTGCAGCAAAACCCAAAAGGTTTTAGTGTATTTTTACCATCATACAAATATTTTTCTAAAAAATTAAATGTTTTGTCGTAAGTAATGTTTGGGAATAGATTTTTTTGTATAACTAAGTAATGCAAACATGATAAAAAAACTTTATTATATTTGTATAATATAAAATTTACTCAGTTTGCATTTTTAATACTACTTGTTTTTTATTCTTTTTTTTTAGATCAGTCCATTGCGACCCCAAAGACCAAAGAGTCAAGTGTTGAATGTTTTGGGAGATAAGAGACTCTCCGTGTCCCCTGGTCTTGCTGTTTCCCAAACATCTTCGACTCTTCCTCCGCCCATCACTCCAAGGGTCAAACTGGCCTTCAGCATGCTCTCGGGCTCCAGTAAGTTTACTTTAATAGCAATGTATACTTTTTAACTTAAGTTGCAAGAACTTCACCAGTAAACAGGACACTTTGATGTCTTGGATTGCACGTTACATAGATGTATCGTAAACAGAGTCTTCTCAGAGTATAACAAAGACTTACCGACTTCTGTTTTAAAAAGAAAATTATTTGTACTCACTCATTATAATGTGAATACAAGTGGCATCCTTCATAAAGCTTAAAACTGACATACTTTAAGCTCTAGCTAATCTCCCTATGTGCAAGTTCTGCACACAGAATACTGTGCAGTCCTGATAATATACTGTAGTAGCTGCTCATGATCATATTTATTGTATTTTTTTAATGAAATTAAAACTACCATATGCACCTCTTTTGCACCTCTTTTTTTGCACATCAAAAAAACTGTATTTGCCAAATTTCAGCATAAATTTTTTTAAATGCAAAATGTGTGGAACAACCAGCTATTAGACAAGTGTTCCTAATCCAGTAATTGTTCCATGTATAAACACTAGATATCAGTTTACTCACACTGTAATATGCTTGTTCCTTAATTTTCAGAGGAAAACCAACTTAACGTGATTGTATTTGATTCACTAGAAAAAGATATCTTTGCAACGTATGCACTATTTTAGAATGTTCTTATTTAGTTAATGTTTGATACTTTTTACTGATAGATCTGGAACTGAATGGGATGGGCTATGGTGAGACTCCACCTCCTCTGCCAGTCAAATGCAGTATGGGCGATTATGGAAACCTAACAGACAATTCAGAACTGGCCAGTCCAACCACGCCACCTCCTTTACATCTGCGGGTAAACACACAAGCAAGGACACACCCACATCATTTTTGTAATGATAAGAAACATCCTAAACAATTCTGCAGCAGCATTGCGTTTTAATCAGATATTTTTAACATTGGTAATTGCCAGCACAAGTTTGACAAGAAGTGATGCTAAGTATTAAAATGAATTTTTTTTGTAATACACAGCCATATTGTGTAGCCAGACTTATAAAGGCTATTTTAATGAGGGCACAGGTTAAAACAGAAAATATTCACCTGATCTGATTTAGTCATTTTTGAAATGGAATGTAATTTTTCTATTTCTTTTCACTGGCCCTATGCAGAAAATACTGAATGTACTGAATACTGGGTAGTATACAGGTTAGGAGACATTATCTACTATGCATCCTCAGCACATTATCCTAACCCCAAAATATCCCATAATTCACCTGGTGTGATGTATTGTGTAAAAGTTTGGTAAGATGACAGATTGAGGTTAAGCACGACATTCTTACTTTATACTAGTACTTAGTATGCAAGTATGCCATTTTGGTCGCAACCTGTGACTCAACTTTGCTAAAACTTTCAGAAAATCTATACCTTACATTGACACTTTAAACTTACTTCTATGGTTTATCAACATGTCTTTTTTCAGAGGGTGAATTCTTTTAATCTGGCACATTTTTTACCCACGACCTTCCTGTGACATCATTTGATTTCAGTCAAATGACATTGGAGCTAAACCTTATACAGTAGTAAAAACGTCCTGTTGAATAAATTTAGCTAGATCAGGAAATAAATACAGCAGAGATTAGGTTTTATGCTTTTTTAACAGAATGTGAAATAAGAAGTTAATAAGGAACAAACTGCCAGAGCCACTGTAATTCAGGGGTGGTTTTTGGGGTGGCCACTCAGAGCTCTTACGTGTCATTTGCCACCCTGATGTTCCTTGATTTTACTTGTGACTGAAAAGAAATGATAGTAAAATTTTTACTTTAGTACAAGCTGTATGTCTGCATATTTGTAATCGCTCTCATCACAGTGTGTAGTCCTTGGTTTGTTGGGGTGGTACAGTGGCATAGTAGGTAGGTCTGTAAATAGCAAATCTGCTGTGTAATCTGGACCAGGTGCCTTTCATGTAGCTATTTCAAGCATGGCTTGACATATTCCTTCAGTGGCGATTCTTTCCACCGTTGACACACTTTCTTTGGCTCGACAAGTTTCTTGGCATCCTTGACATTGGTGGCTATAGTACAAGGCTGGAATAGTTGGTGAGCTTTTTCATGATTTGGAATAAAGGACTGCAGTTCAGGATTCCAGCTTAGTGAACTAAATCCAACTCATCTTGCATTATCTCTCCTGAAAATCCTTTGTAAATGTTCTGTAATCACTGGAATCACCATTTCTTCTTCATACACTCACAGGTTTCACTAGAAATCTAGTTTCTTGTGTTTTCTGCAGTTTTTCTGTATTGTCTCCTTGGCAGCTTTCAGCATGACTTCCTTTATCCGTTGTGTGTGGTACCTTTAGTCTCACAAATGCCTTAAACATGTTGGCAGCTTCCACTTTGTATTGCTCTTTAAACTGGTCAGTTCTGAGCTTCTAAAAAGTCCGGTTGAATTGGCTTATTTACTGCCCGGGTGGCACGGTGGCGCAGTGGATAGTGTTTTGGCTTCACAGCAAGATGACCCAGGTTTGATCCCCGGGTGGGGCAACCTGGGAATTTCTGTGTGGAGTTTTCATGTTCTCCCCGTGTTTGCGTGGGTTTTCTCTGGGTGCTCCGGTTTCCTCACACAGTCCAAAGACCTGCACGCTAGGTAAATTGAAAATGCTAAATTGTCACTAAATTGTGTATTGATATGTGACTTTGTGTATGATATGAGACTTGTGTATTAGTATGACCGTGTTCCTGTCATTCGAATAGCCACTGTTGCTGAGGTTAAACAATAAATAAACAAACAGAATATTCACTGCCCCTACCTTTTGATCCTCTTTATTGTCAGCATCACAAGATTGTGATCTGAGTCAACGACTGCACTGAGGCATGTGCATGCATTATGGATTGCCTCTTTTTACATCTTGTTGATCAGGATATAGTCAATCTGTGTATCTGTGCCAGTTGGGTGAAAAGTGTGTTGATGATATGTTGAGCAAAAAATCCTTTGATGATGATTATGATGATGAGTCAGTAATAAACTTCTCATTATCCACCCTGTCTCTTACACGAGGTACTGCAGATTTTTATCATGGGTGACATTACAGCTAGTATGGCATTCTTGTGTTTTGTAATCTTCAGTGCTTTTAGGGATAAATAGACTGAATGAGCATCTCTGTCTCTTGTAAGCCCTGCAGTTGACTTAAAGTTGTGCTAGGTTCAACCCAACATACAACTCATCATGGTTTTTAGAACCATGTTTCAATTCTGGCCCCCACAATTGCAGTTTTGCTCTTTGTCTGTAATCTCCTCTTCGACCTTACCGTCAATTTTGACACCTCTAGGAGCATAGCTTCAGAGAGTATCACTCTCAGACTCATAGGAACACTCATGATTCTCCTCCACGGCAAGGCTGCGATGCCTGGAGAAGGAATTCTGCATGAGCTGTAATGATTTTAGATTTCCAAACTTCACAAAACTTTCCAGCATAAGCTTTAGAATATGTATCATATATTTTAGATTTTAATAATAATAATGAAGGCCGCTAGGTTTTTCTGCAAAGAAAGAATCTGTTGCTATCTACTCTATATGGACATACATATAGACATTTTTGTTGTAAAAAATATTTGGAAGTGAACATCTATTACAAAATCTGGACAGAAATTGGGTGTGCAGCAGTGGATGTCAAAAAGGTATTGGTTCTAAATCCACCCTGATGTTCAACTTCTTGTGGGAGCTCGCATCATGCAGAATGACCAGTTATGGTTTAGGATGGACATATGGACTTACACACTCTCCAATACACACAGATTTTTTTAGACTTTTATCAACCGAATGAGGACTTGTTTCTGGTTCCTTGTTAGGTTTCTTCCTCTTATTATCTCAAGTTCATTTTCCTTGCCACTGCCTTTTATAAATATTCAGCAAGTGCAATTATCTTGTACAATAACTTAAGCAAAACACTGAATATTACATATTCATTAAATAATGTACTAAAGCCAGAAAACAGTAGATCAGTCTTTCAATTCAATTCCATTAAATTTTATTTATAAAGCGCTTTTAACAATGGGCATTGTCCCAAAGCAGCTTTACAGAAAACAGCTTTTATCCCAGATGAGTAACGGTGGCAAGGAAAAACTTAATGAGTAAGTAAGGAGGAAACCTTGAAAGGAACCATCCTCATTTGGGTGATGTGATGCAATCTGTATACATCTTATACATAATTCTACAACTAACAATAATATATAACTATTAATAAAAAAACAATTCATTTAAAAAACCACACAGACAGACAGACACGGGTGTATTAATGGTGTTCTGGGAATGTTCTGTGCAGGTTTTGTTCTTGGTATTAAGCATTTACAACACATCACTAATAAATTAAAATGTTACATCTTTGTCTCTCTGTTTTTCTTCTAGCATCTGCCTCCTCCACTGCCAAGTAAAACCCCACCCCCCCCTCCTCCAAAAGCTACAAGAAAGCAGGCATCCATTGATTCGGGGATTGTCCAGTGAGAATCGCAGAGTGTATGAGACAGAAACTACATCCCCTCACTTGGCCTGGCTGATTTAAGATTATACTTACTGTCAGTATAAGAAAACCAATAGTTCGCAGCATCTCAGTCATGCTGAAAGAGCTAGGCAGTTTTTCCACAACAAAAATATTATTTCAAAGCTTCAGCCCATGTGCTTGTGCCTGCTATATTATCTGATCCATTTCACAAATCTACAGCTCTGTGGATGTGCCAATGCATGATACCAAAATGAACAAAGCATGATCTGTCTGACGTTTTGCAGCATTAGAATAGTTAGTTTAATAGTCAAGTTAGAGTTAGTTAAATCTTTGGTCTTCTTTTTTTCTGGTCTGACTTTATGATCACAACATGACCAGCCCATTCCAAAGTGTCAGAACACTTTATATCTTTTTTTTCAATGTATACACCTATGTGTACAGATATTTGTATATATGCTTTTTAATTGGATATTTTTTCTTCTGGAAGTGTATTTTATAATGATTGTATTAATATTGGTGGCAAATTAACTAGCAAATTTGTTTATCCAAAAATGGCTTTTTATGATTATTGATGACAGGGATTGTAAAGTACTTATTTGTACTATTATTGAATGTTCCAAGTTTTTTCCCAATTCTATTTGGAGTGCACACATCTAACTCCCACAGTCGTCTTTGTATAGAAACTGCTGTTTTACTGGATCATAATAACAATGACTGTTCCAGATTCACTACTGACTTTAATAAACTGATTGTATGTATTTTTAAACACGGTTAACTGGGACTGTCCGAAGCTAGCAATATGGTTATTATTAATCAAAACTAGTTGTGATGCCTTGTCCCTGGTTAAAGTGTTGAATAGGGATCCTCACTTCTCTTTGAACAGATAATGGAATTTTCCCTCATTCATTCATATATATGGCGAGCACAAAAACACTCAACGATTTCAAGTAGTTTTATTAAATCTAAACGTATTTAATATGTTCTTAAATATGGTTACCACAAATACATTAACTCTAAATAATTTCCTCTCGCACAGAAACATAGCCACTAATTTATACGAATATTTAAATAAAGTTACATTCTATTCAGTTCTATTTTATTTATATAGTGCTTTTTACAGTGGTACGTTGTCACAAAGCAGCTTTACAGAAATTGAATTCAGGATATAATCATAAAATATATATATATAGTACCATTTACCAGGGGCAGTCGTAGGCTTGTGGTTAAGGAACCAGCCTTGCGACCAGAAGGTCCCTGGTTCGATTCCAAGTAGCAACAA
>JAOUQV010000046.1:2435918-2456932 GCA_028565295.1 Aspidoras spilotus
ATAAGTACAGGGGACGCGTGTGGGGGGAGACACTGTAATTTTATAAAAGTGGCATTGTGCTGTATGAGGTAGTAAAACTGTGTTTTTTGTTTGATTTTTAAACAGGGAGTGGGTGTTTGTTTACGTTAAATTCAGACTCCGATTGTTGAGGAGTCTGATCGCCTGAGGAAAGAAACTATTGCAGAATTTGGATGTGAGGGCTCGAATGCTTCGATACCTTATTCCAGACGGCAGAAGGTTGAAGAGTGTGTGTGATGGGTGTGTGGTCACCCACAATCCAAGTAGAGACGCTTCTGGGCTTTCTTGGTGATGGCGCTGGTGTTGATTGACAAGGTGAGATCGTCCGCCAGGTGAACAGCAAGGAATTTTGTGTTCTTGACAATCTCCACAGCAGAACCGCCGATATTCAGTGGCGAGTGATCTCATCTTGTCTTTCTGAAGTTCACAACCATCTCTTTGGTTTTGTCCACCTTCAGAGACAGATTGTTTACTTCACACCAGTCCGTTAGCCGCTGCACCTCCTCTCTGTACGCTGACTTGTCATTCTTTCTGATGAGACCCATCACAGTCGTGTAATCGGCGAACTTGATGATATGATTTGAGCTGTGCATTGCTACACAGTCATGAGTCAGCAGGGTGAACAGCAGTGGACTGAGAACGCAGCCCTGGGGAGCTCCAGTGTTCAGTGTGATGGTGCTGGAGGTGCTACATCTGATCCGAACGGACTGGGGTCTTCCTGTCAGAAAGTTCAGGATCCAGTTGCAGATGGAGGTGTGTCAAATTTTGCATTTAGGTTGTACTGTGAGCGCAGATGTTTTACTGAAGATAATTTTTAAAAGATAATTATATACTGAAAAACACATGGCTTTGTTTTTGTATCCCAGAACCGCTTAACTTTTGTCCTTGCTTTTTCTGAAAGAAATAAATTAATACCAGAACACTATGCTTATTTACAGCATTAATTTTTAGCATATTTTAAACATAAAGTTTACAGAGTAAAAAAAGCAAAACACAATAGTAATGTTGTGCTATTAAAAATACTTTAGGATATAAAAAATGGCATAAATGATTATTATGACATAAAATATGTTGACAACTGCATATACAAATACGAAATGATAAACTTACAATTTCAAATGAAAAGCTACAAATATCATAGCTGCCAATTGAGCTTTTAACCAATTATGATTAAGTTATGTCGTCATCACGGCCGGTCTCAGCTCAGCGTAGTTCGGAGAGCAACAACTGCACTTGCAAAATTGTGACCCGCTAAAGTCACTACCTGTAATACGTCGTACCAAGCCAGGTTGTGATCGGTCTGCGCAGATATCACTGTATTATCTACATCCCTCTTAATGAGTAAACCTGATGCTGATTCACACCGTGCTATTCTAAGTTCTAAGACCTCTACTTGTGTCTTCTGGATCTGGAACAGATGATGTAAGTTAAATTTAATTCTTGTGGCAAAACTATTATACAGTATGTTAAATGTCCAAATGAAAGACAGCTGTACACTGTATGCTGAAACAGCACCAAATTTGAGTCTATCCAGAAGCCGTCCCACTGGCCCCCTCAAATGATATTAATAAAAATGATTAATATTTAAAGGAAAATAAAATTCTAGACTCTTAAAGTCCCTCCCCACACTTGAGGCCCTGGTAATTCTGTCCCACTTTTCATCCCACTACTATGCCTCTGATTGTAGATAACAGCTCTGTTCATTGTAAAGTCCTAAAATAGTAACACAATGGGGGCTAGTTGAGACTGAAGAAGTTTCCTGGATGGGTGAAACTTCTTAAATAATATCCCTATGTCCAGAAATACTGAGCCTTGAACTTTTACATGATGTTAAATTAACTATGAAATCTGTTACTTGGACATTTGCTAAATGCTTGTTAACACCATTAAGACTTTACTCTGTTACAGTAGTAATGTGCAGGTTACACATTATGTAGCCTGTCAAATTTGCACTGCTAGCACAATTTCTTGATCTTTGCTTGGAGGAGTTGCGTCTGTATTTATACACTGATCATGGGACACATGGTAGCAAAGTAGTAAAGCCCCTGGCATTTCTGTTGTTAAAAAATATGTAGTGTTCATTTTATCGTTCTAAGATTTACGCTTGTAGACTCAGATCTTCGTGCCTGTCATGTAAATCCTGTCATCTACCGGATTATAGGTTCAAGTAAGCACTGTACTTCTGAGAGTAGACTAAGTTCCACAATAAGTTCTATATTTCTCATATTTCATAAACTTTTTAAATATTATCAGTAATATCATCTGTAGAATTTTTTGTGTGTCATAATATGTATATTTTAATTAAGATGTAGAACATTGTAATGGGCAATATAAGGAAAACACTTCCTACACCACACTTGTGGAGCTTGTACTGTAAAAAATCTACAGTCAGAGTGTGAATACTTTTGTCTCGCCCTTGTAATATGTAGGTAGATCAAACTGAATGATCATTCATTTGGAACACCTCACACATTCATCAGTAGCTTAGTCCTAGTTATGGGTCATGGGAACACAGGGTGCCATAGTAGGACACACAAACACTAAAGGAAAATGAGGCGGAAATGTCAGTGAAAAAAAATCACTAAAAGGTGTTTAATCTTCTATCACCTAAATGAAGGTGTTTTCTAAACCGTGCCATCGTCATCATCAGGCTTGCTCATTAGAGATAAGAAGTAATTTATATAAACCTCATGATTGTGTCTTGTATTTAATTTCTGTAACGCTGATTTGCAATTAGGAGTATCACTGTAATAAGAGCAATCTTTACTGTCCAATAGAGGGAGACACTTGCGGTGCCTTGATTTAACTAACGTGAAAATAACGCGATACATAGAATGTGACGTTTTATTATAGAAGGTAAATGCACTGTGCCTGCAATAATATTTGTTCCTGTTGTTGTTCCGTATGGCATTTTCTATTGCATTGCATTTACACTGAATTTGTCATTTTAACTGTGTTTAGTTTTATATTTAACAAATACAACACAAAAGAGCAAACGTTACTTCATTTAAAAAATCATTTCATTTAGGAACGTGAAATCATTCATTCATTTTCTATACCCGCTTAATCCTAGGTTTAGAGTCACTGGGAAGCCGGTGCCCGCCGGGTCCCTTTGTTTATTTTATCTTTCTAAGATTTAGGCTTGTAGACAGATCTTTGTCCCTGTCATGCAAATCAGAAGAAGTATCTGTATTTTTATTATACATTATGGCTGGTGTCGCCAAAAACGGCTTAACATGTTCACATTAAGAACCGGTTAAAAGAGTCGACTCGCAAACAAGTTTGTTTTAACTCTTTTTTAGGCAAAACTTATTTGACGTAACATTCACGATTGTCTGTCACGTGTTTTAATTAATTTCCTTGATTATTTGTCAAAAAATAATGAAAAGGTTACAAATGACTGCTCCGTAAAAATACGCATACGTCTCATTACTCATTACTATATTAATAACCCGAGTTCTAACATGCCTGCACCTCTATAAAAACAAAGCATGGATATTGTGTTTATTTTAAACAACATATGTTCTTACATTTATATTTTTTTTATAATGGCATCCGTATTTTTGATTAAGGATTAAAGATGTAGATTAAGGATTAAAGAATGTAAAGATTTGGGGCAGTTTCACTCACATTGGCACATGCAAACGGGAGTAGGTCAATCCAGACAATTAAGTGTTTGGTACTTCACGCTGCTATAAGTCGCTTTGTGTATACTGATGTGTATGTGTTTGTGCTGAATAGTTTATTTGCAAGGGCAATAAGAAATCCATTATACTGATTTAATTCTATTTTTTTTATTCTATATATTTCACTAGGCTCTTGCAAAAAGATTATGAAGTCAATTATTTTTTCAAGATCAGAAAAGTTAGCATGTTGCCTGCACTTTGTTTAAATAACTTAAGGAATAAGGAATTAAAGTAGCAGCTTAAAAATGCATATCACCCGCTGAATCTCGACGCCGAACTGATGCATATTGGATGAAGGCAATCAGAGTGCCTGTGTGTGTGGGAGGTGTCCTCATTTACAGATTCATTTATTTACCCTCTCTATAAACCTGTTTAAATACCCCTCCCTGGAGACCTCCTACAGCACTATAGAGTGAAAGCCCAACAGAGAGACACGCTCCAAACCCAGCACGTTTCATGTTTCTCGAAGGAGAGCGGATTATGAGCGCCTTCGGGCAGCAGCCGTCGCCGCAGCAGCTGAGCCCGGTACCTAACCCGAGTGCGCAGGACGTGTTGGACATGGCCGCCTACTGCGACAATCTGAGCGCCTACCACCACCATCCACAACAGCAGACAGCACACCACCCATCACAGAGGTCCTCCGCTCACACCCAGGCCTACGGCTTGGCTGAGTACGCAGCCCCCGGTGCTAACCCGTACTTGTGGCTAAACGGGCCGAGCATCGGCACCGCCACCTCTCCATACCTTTCAGGAGGCGCTAATGGGGCCTCTACGTACATGCAGTCTGGTTATGTAGCTAGTCAGAGGCAGTTCCTTACACCTCCATCCGGTTACCACGGGACTGACCTCGGATGGCTGACAGTCCCGGGACAACAGGAGATATTCAAGATGGTTCGACCTCCATACTCGTACTCGGCGCTGATTGCTATGGCTATACAAAACGCACAGGGCAAGAAACTCACACTCAGTCAGATCTACCAGTATGTCTCCGACAACTTCCCGTTTTATAAGAAGAGCAAAGCAGGCTGGCAGAACTCGATCCGACACAACCTGTCACTTAATGACTGCTTTAAGAAAGTGGCACGGGACGAGGATGATCCTGGTAAATTAATCTTAATACATATTACTTAATTTCAATAAGTAACCCTGTGACTTCTTAAACAGATGTTTTCTTTCACTGTGTATGTATACTTTAATAATTTGGAAGAATACAGAGTTAAAAGTATACACAGTGAAAGAAAACATATCTATTTAAGAAGTCACATATATTATTATGTATCCCATTAAAGCTACACTTATCTCGATGGGATGCTAAACACCTTTTTTTATGCTTACAGGAAAGGGCAATTACTGGACTCTGGACCCAAACTGTGAGAAAATGTTTGATAACGGTAACTTCAGAAGGAAGAGGAAGAGACGAGTCGATACAGTGAAAACTGAGGACCCGACTGCTCTGAAACTGGTGGACACTGCCAGTTTGGCGGGGATCACGCAGCGTTCTCCAAACCCGAGCGAAACCAAATCCTCACCAGAACCTAGCCCGTGTTTTAACACGTTCATCAGCAGCATGAACTCGGTGATGTCAGGAAGCTGTGACGGATTGAGGTCGCGGGACACCGGCGCAATACTGGCGGATTTAACGCGGATCCGAGAGGGTTTGTCACCCCTGAGCTCCTACTGCCCCGGAGAAACTGCGCCTCCGAACGAACCGGGCCACATGGGTCAAAGACTTAGCTACTACACCCCCAGCTTCGGCAACCACTTCAGCGTAAATAATTTGATCTACAATCGCGAGGGAACCGAGGTTTAGGAGGGACTTTGAGGGACAGAACAGGATTTTACTGCGCTCTGTGAGCGCACACCTCATACCTTTCACCTTTATTTGTATTTCGGTTTTGGCTTTTTTGACACATTACCAAACCAAATGAACTGATAAGGTCTGTAAAACACACGAAACTTTTTAAATGTGTTAGACCCGATGCTATTTAAGGCGTCAATTGTAAATTAACCGTGTTGCATAGCTATAGATTTTATATAGCCTAGTGTGTATGTTGTTCACACCTCCATTTTTCATCAGTGTAAATGTGAAAATAAAAAAAAGCAGGTTGTGGCTCAGGATGCTATATTGTGTAGGCAAAATGAGTATTGGAAAGTTATTGTTGTTTTCCATCATGTTCATGACAACTTGGCAAATCTGTTTTATTTTTGTTTTTACTCTCTGCAGACGGATGTATAGTTTATTTAATGAATGCGTTCGTATTCTGTAAATTATGTTGTTAATAAATTGTGTTAAAAAACAAACAACATGTTTGTCATTTCTTTTTTTTTTCTAATAACAATAATAACAACAACAATAATGATTGTTGTTGTTATTACTTGTATTATTATTGTTAATAATTGTATTATGTCATTGCTGCTTGTTGCCTTCAAACGCTTAGAAACGAACAATAAACCGACCAGAAATAACCTTTCTTTTCACCTCACACGTTCAGTTTTAATAATTCTAACAAATAATTACTCTAAGAAATAACTCTATTCACACTCCACACATTCTAAAACAGAAAAACCGAACAAATAAATAAACAATGAAATATCTGGTGTTCACTCAGTAAACACGCGGTTGTTTAAGAGTTTTTGGAATGTAAATATATTTAACCACTTTTTGCTTCCTCTTTATTTTTATATAACCCACCTTTATCGTGTACAGCAACTCTGTTCTAAGATAATCTCTTACATGGAGTGAACGCGCGTCCCTGCTCCTCGCTCACCAAATTAAGCACAGCTCTAAACTCGAACACAGGTACTCCTCAGCGTTCCATAGCATATAGCTCATCTCTGCACGCTTTATTACATGTTTATTAGATTAACAGTATTCTGTGGATATATCTGATACCAGGGCAACAGAAGTGCTACGGGTGCTTATACAGATTGTATAGCGCACTGATGGAAAAAGCCAGGAGCATTAATAACATCTGATAGGAGTTTAGGATGCTCAGCCTTTTTCCTCACTTTTTTCTTCTGAACAGTGTAAAAAACGAGGGCTGAAATTTAAGGTAGGGATACAAAAAAGATTTAGTCATTATTTAATATAATTATGAATTATAATAGATGGGGGTAATTTTCTATTTTTTGTTGCAAAAGCTAATCATGTTTAATATACTGTAAACATAATATAATTACTTGAGTACACCCCTGTAATATTTACACATGGTGTCATTTTCTGCTCATTTGTTCCAGGAGCAGTGAGTCGGCCTAAAGGTCTTGGGTTCGGTCTCCAGGTGGGACAGCCTCCTTTCTGTTTGGTGTTTACATGTTCTCATTGTGTCTGAATGGGTTTCCAACGACAGTCTAAAAACATGCATACCAGGTGAACTTGAGATGACAAATTTACCCTGACTTGTGTAATATGAATATAAATGTATTATAACTTCGTCATGTCATGTCATATTGTCATGAAATAGCCACGGTTGCTGAAACAACTAAATAAATACAGTGGTACTTAAAAAATTGTGCATAAAGTTTATCTAAAACAACATTGTTTGATTAAAATGATCTAATATTGCAAAAGTATATGAACATATGTGAATTTTAGCCCATTCCTTAGAACAGCTTTAACTGGGATGTTGGTGAATTTCCTCACATTAACTGCTTGCTCCAGGTCCTTCCACAACATTTTGGGTGGATTAAGGTCAGGACATTGACTTGACAATTCCAAAACATTAACTTTATTATTCTTTCTCTTAGAATTCTCTGATAAAATTCAGAATTCATTGTTTCCTCAATGATGGCAAGCCGTCCTGGCCCAGATACTACCATGATACTACCACCACCATGTTTCAAAGATGGGATGGGACCTTGCAACCCTGAGAAAGCCACTCCTCTCCAAAAAGACTATTGCTGCTTGCCTGCAGTTTGCCAAAGATCACGTACACACCATTGTTGTTCAGTGTTCTTTTTTTGGTGGTTCTCATGAACGTTAACATTAGCCAATGAGAGAGAGGCCTTCAGTTGCATAGAAGGTCATTCTGACATTTCATCATATCACATGCCTTGCTTTTTCAGAGATATTTGTTGTCGACCAGTCCTGTGGATGGCCGTGAATGTAATTAATTTGACTCGTGGAGTTCAGACTCTTTAGCGATGTGAATACATATCACTCTAATTTCACCTTAAAACTTACTGATAATCATAGATCTTTTCACATACCGTTAATTAATTCATTAATTTTTTATACCTGCTTAATCCTGCTTTTAGGGTCAAAGGAAAGCCGGTGCCCACCCGGCAACTCTGGGCCTGAGGGCAGGAACAATCCTGGACAGAGTGCCAATCCATCATAGGGCACACATACAATCACACAAATATACACTTTAATGGGCAATTTAGAGACACCAGTTAACCTGTCATGCATGTCTGGAATGCGAGAGGAAACCAGAGTACCCGGAGAAAACCAGTGGGAAAATGGGGGGAACATGCAAACTCCACACAGAAATTTCACAAGTCACGCCCCCCCGGGGCTCGATCCTGGGACCTTCTTGCTGTGAGGCAACAGCACTATCCACTGCACCACTGTACCACCCTTCACATACATTTGCCACTCACAAATATGTAAAATTGGATAATTTTCCTCAATAAATAAAGACAAATTATAATATTTTTGTATTACAGTATTTGTTTAATTGAGTCCTCTTTATCTACTTGTTTGTAAGATTGTGTGGAAATCTGTTGATGGGTTAAGGAATATTTAGAAAAAATTTAGAAAAAGGTTTCACAAATTTTTAAGCACCACTGTATCTCCACATACTTTACACTCCACTGATCACTGGCTTTTAAAGCTCTTATTTACCCACACTGTGGCAGGCTGACCTTTCGAACCCTCAGGCAATACACTGGCCCTCCACACCCATGTTTCTTATGCCGTCTAAGTCCTTTTCTACCCTCCTCATACCTTCCTTACAGTAGCAGCCTTTGGGCAGAGATGATCTTCTGTTCTCCTGCCCTGAGGACTGCAGACATGGCTCTGCTTTTTCCTACACTCCTCTAAACTAAGATCTTAATAAAGGGTTTCAGGCTCTGGTGAATCCCACAGAAATGCCTCCATAAGTTCTGGAGCTGCTCCCACTTAAAGTCTGAGGTTAGTGTGGATTTCTTTCCAAACACACTAATCCTGTTTTCCCACAGCATGAGAGGAAGGAAATATCACCGTCCTTTGACACCTGCTACCTGATCCTGACCCTAAAGCATATGGGAAAGAGGACTTTTTTGGTGGAAATGCTTTACCATGTTTAGTGTTGGTATTTTCAGAAATACAGAATTCTTTAGTATCTTTGCGTTCAGCCATAAAAAGCTAAGACTTCTAGTACATAGTTTTGGGAACGTATCTGTACATCTCTGTTATAATAATCAATAATCATTTTGGTTTACTAACTAATTTTAAAGATTTTATTACTATTTATAGCCATATATGTTTATACATGTACATTTTTTCATTAACCTAAACTGTTTCTTGGTTTGTAGTATTTCATTTGAATTATTATTTAAAGATATTTCAGCACCTATGGTTATTCATCAGTGTGTGTTTTATATGAGTTTTATACTCATTGAGCAAACCAGGTCGCAACAGTGGCAAGAAAAAACTCCCTGAGATGATAAGAGGAAGAAACATTGAGATGACAAAGTCAGACATTAATATATACTAGTCAATGGGATAATTATTCATTGGGAGGGGAATCTGGTATCTCAAATGCACCTATAATGCATTTTTTTTCATAAACAGTGGAAGGAAACTGGAGTACCCAGAGGGAAACCAATTTGTTCACAGAGAGCTGGCAGTGCTACCTGTCGCACTGCCTTGTGGGAGGATACATTTGAACTAATGTTCTTTTCTTTTACTGTATTTTATTTTTTATTTATATTCTAATTATTGTGATTTTTAATTTTAATAGTTTCTTCACTTTTTTATTAATTAAGTTATTTTACTATTTTATTTTAGTATTGAATTTGACACTGTGATGGGCACTGCAGTGTAATTATGCTTAAAAAGAGAAGGTTAATGTGGGTAAAGCATTACTGTATTTATTAATACAGTGGGTAAAGCATTACTGTATTATTGTGACGGAAAATTATAAAACAAATAAGCAAGACTGAACTCAGACTAAAGCTACAATACGTATGCATTGTTTGAATTTGATACCATTGTGCTGTTAAATTCTCAAATCTGAAGCTGTGTAGCAGAGATATTATGTTAGCTGCATTCTTCAGGGACATAATATAGGAATTTATTCAGGTATGTTATGTAAGCAAAATATTTGATAAGCCAAGTATAATGATTTATTCTTAATTTTTCATAAAATATGGATAAAACATGCAGAAAAAAGGAATAATTTTGGATTTTCATTGTAATTATATTTACAGAAAGTATATTTAATTTAATGGATTTTTCTCTTATTTTTGTACTCTTTATTAAATTCTTGATCTTAGATAAGGCTGTGGCAGTTTGACACATGTGATAAGCACTCTAGAGTGATAAAGCTTTGGAGGTTAATGTGGGTGATGTGGGAATTTTGGGAGTCTTTTAGTACAGGCCCGAGGCAATGCACTCATCCAGTAAGTGACAGAGAACATCCCAGTGAATCATGATCCAGATTGAGTTGCACTATACAAGGTGTGAAACATCAGTGCCATTAGCCTTAGCAGATGCTTTTACCTGATATAGGCTTGGAAACTATGATTATGTTCTGTCCCAGAGCACTAGATGTTTATTTCAGTTTTACCTCCTCGTGCATGCAAACTAAAACACCTAATAGACTGCAGTTTAGAGCTTTATCCGGTTACTCAGTTTTATATAATTTACGGTTTAAAATAACTGTGGCGATCCTATGAATTGGATTTCCTTCTGAGTCTGGGTGATCTCAGTGTTTCTTTCTCTTATCATTTTATCTCCTTGTCACTTTCTCTATCTGGCTTGCTCATTAGGAATAAAAACTATTTTTTTTATTTTGAAAATTCATGTAAGCAAACAAATTTTGCTTACATGAATTGTTTGCATAAGTTAAAATATATGGACATTGGACAAAAAAGGTGACCATAAAAGTATCTATATGGAAAATGAGCAGTGCCCCTCTAGTATATAAGACCATAAGTTAGATTTTAATGTACAGTGTGGATACTTACATTGCAATTATAGTAATTGCAACAGCACCACCAGTGATAGTATCTTTAAATCTCTATAGCATATTGTTTTGTATTATTTTTTGAAAGTGTTTGTTCCCAGTAAATTACTGTATAATATGTACTATTGATATATACCAACTGCATTACAAGCCCAAGGTATAACTACCGTAAAACCTTGCTTGTAATTTAACTGTAGGAAAAATGTAACTTGGTATCTAATAAAATATGACTTTTTACAGTCAATAATTGGCAACATTATTTTTCTACCAGCAATTTCCTGTAAATTATAGTTTTAACTGTGCAGTAGAAAAAATATTTGTGTGGACAAACTTGTAATTGGTGGAAAACTGGTATATTAGAAAAACAACAAAATTTAACATGCACCAGTAATTAAATGTAATCTCTATACTTTGTATACAAACATATTTTTTTTATAAATTTTAATGTATTTGGTACACAAATAACAACTAACCTGTGCATCCATTGTAAGCTATTGCAGCCCCAGGAAATCAAACCCTAATTACTAACGCTCCTGGGTTTTCCATGCTACTCTACCAACAGAGCTATCCAGGCTGCACTACTTCTACTACTACTACTACTTCTATCACTACTACCACCACTACTACTACACCAGTGGCTATTCTAATGACAGGAACACGGTCATACTTTTACACAAGTCTGATGTCATACGAAAAGTCACATAGCTATACACAAGTTAATGACATTTTAGCATTTTCAATTTAACTAGCTGGCAAGTCTTTGGACTGTGGGAGGAAACCGGAGCACCTGAAGAAAACCCACATTAACTACGACTACGACTACTAGGGGCGCCATCATGCCTGCCCTACTACTAGTACTACTACCACTACTACTAGTACTAATACTACCACTACTACGAATAACAATAATACATTTTATTGGCATTACTATAGCTGTATTTTTTACCAGTAATATATCATATTTTTGGTAATAAATGAATAAATATTTTAAATAATGTAACTCTGTATAGCATAGATGCTACAATATGGCTCTTCTAATAATTTTTTTAAATTTTAATTGAAATTCTAACAACAATAATAATAACAATAACTACAACAACAACAACAATAATAATACATTTATATCAGAATTACTAATAAAGTGAAGCTGCAAAATCATAAATTTATCCATGGATTATGACATGTCTGTGTTGTCTGGTCTGATAATTTATTTCACTGAGAGTTTAGACATTCTACGGTCTGTACATCAAAATCAAAGCCACATGAAATGCTCTGTCTGCACTGGCTCACTGTGGTCTTCTGCTTTATGCCCAGAGTGGCTGTAAGATATGTAAGCTGACCCTGGCACGTCTGTTCCGTTAATATGATCTTACAGGCACAAAACTTCCAAAACTTCACATCTGCTCACCCCAGTCAGGTGGACTTAAGGATGACAATTTTATATCACACAGACACTCTTCAGGAAGGTAAATATTTAGGTTACAGCATGCTGACAACCTTTTAATGCCTGAAAATCAGGCACTCAGCACACACAAAAAGACAAACTGCTCATTCGATAGGTGAAGATAAAGCATATCTATTGGCATGACCTGACTTGGTTTTATCTCTGGAAAATATAATGTCAGTAACATATGGCTTGAGCTTATGGCATAAGATCTGGGATGAGAGTACATTTCCACATAGATGATTTAATACAGAATGATTATTTTCATGGGAAGGTGGAACTAGTTTGTGAGGAATTGTGACAACAAATTTCTTTTCAGCTCTTTAATATAGTGAGATGGATGCTAATATCAAATGCATGCTAATTCCAAAAAAGAGAACAAAAGATGTTTTTACATAAGTTTGTTTTCACCTTTATTTATTTATTTCATTCATTTGTCCTGTCTACTGCTACTGAAGAGATTTTCCTCGCTCTGCTCTACAAAACAACAAATAATGGAAATAATTAAATGGTCTCTCAACAATTGACACCATCTTCTCAACAAGAAGCTTGGGATCAGAGGAGCCAAACTGTCCCGAAGGAACCTTTGCAGCGGAATACTGGAGAGATTCGTAGGAGAATTGGAGGTTCATGTGTCTCGCCAGGCTTTCTGTAGAGGACATTGAGGACTTATATCTATTTGGAACCATGATTACGGGCATTTTGCTTATTGGATTCGGCATCTCCCTGATCTACAAAAATCTAAACTAACGGGAACAGCTGTCCGAAATGATTGATGCAATGGGTAGAACTGTCAGCACTCAAACTGAGACTTTAAATCATAAAATGGACAATATCATGTCTCTGCTCAATCGACTGGATCATCTGAGAGAATGAAATTGGCCACAAAATGGACATATGAACTAAGTGTAGAACTGAAAGACTATGGGAATGGGATTTTTTTTCCCTTCAGCAAATAAGGTCTAAGCTATGCTTCGGCTACCCAGAAAACCAGATACAGATTTTTAAGGTTGCGGCTGGGATAAACAAATCCTCCGTGAAGGACAGAGAGCAGATAAAAATCTCTTCCCCCCACCTTCATGCTTCTCTATCCCCCCCATCCAAATACCCTTTCCCTTATTCCCTACCCTTGTGGTGTGTGTGTTCCATATTGCTTGCGAACAGCAATATACTGATCCCCACAGTTCACCACATGAAGAACTGTGAGCCTCTGTACACTTTTTGATCTCTCCCTAGTGTTTGTTTATTCTGTGTATGTCTTGTACATAGATTGACAATAAATTGTCTTGTACATAGATTGGCAGATTGACAATAAATTTCATTCAATTCAAATTCAATTCAATTGTTTGCTTTATTTGTGTGTCCGTTTTAAAAAGGCTTATCTTGGCTGCTCTATTATGTTAATAAAAACAGGACTTTCTATATAATGTACAGTAGATGTGGCCAGTGGGTAGTATTAAAACCTCACAGCAAGGAATACACTGGTTTGGTGGGACAATCCAGGACATTTCTGTATGGAGTTTGCATTCACATTGGCTTCCTTTGGTTGCTCTGGTTTCCTCACACAGTCCAAAGACATGCATGCTACACTATTTCCAAATGTATTTGCTCACCCATTCAAATTATCTGAATCAGGTGTTCCAATTACTTCCATGGACACAGGCATACCAAGACATTTTGGACAATTACATGCTCCCAAATTTGTTGGAACTGTTTGAAGCTGGTCTCTTTCAACATGACTGTGCACCAGTGCACAAAGCAAGGTCCATAAAGACATAGATGAGTCTGGTGTGGATGAACCTGACTGGCCTGGACCTTAACCCAATAGAACATCTTTGTGTTTAATTAAAGTGAAGACTGAGAGACAGGCCTTTTCGACCAACATCAGTGTGTGACACAAATGTGCTTCTGGACAAATGGTCAAAAATTTCCACAAACACACTCTACACTTCCAGAAGAGGTAAGGCTGTTCTAGCTGCAAAGGGTGGACCGATGTCATATTGAACACCTATGCATTAGCTCATATGTGTGTAAAGGCAGGTGAGAGAATGCTTTTAGAAATATAGTGTAGGTGAATTGGAGTTTCAAAAGTTGTACATAATTTGTGTAATATGTGTTTAACCTTGGGGTGTCACAGTGGCGCAGTGTATAATGTTGTGGCCTCACAGCAATAAAATCCCGGCTTCTTCATGTCCCTAGAACTAGGATTAAACGGGTTTAGAAAATGAACCTTGTGTATGAATGTTGCAGCAAAAAGGAAAATAATGGTTTATAAGAGAGTAGTGAGACCAGCCTTGTTGTATGGTTTGGAGACAGTGGCACTGACTAAGAGACAGAAAGCAGAGCTGGTGGTTGCAGAGCTTAAGATGTTCAGGTTCTCATTAGAAGTGACCAGGATGGACAGGGTTAGGAATGAGAACATTAGAGGGAAAGCACAGGTTGGAAAATTGGGAGACAAAGTTAGAGAGGGCCGATTGAGATGGTTTGGACATGTGAAGAGGACGGACAGTGGATATATTGGTAGAATGATGTTAGAAATGAAGCTGCCAGGCAGGAGGCAGAGAGTAGGACCAAAGCGGTGATATATAGATGTGGTCAATGTAGACATGCAGGTAGTTGAAACAGCGACTGTCTCTAACCTTCTCTTATAGAAAAGATAAATAAGTCTTGTTAGAATTTCGCACAAACAATTGTGCTGTGTACGAAAGCAATGAGGATTGCATGTATGTGCAAAATGTAAAAGTCTTAAACAGATGGTGGGAGGAGACCCAGGTATTGCCCTACAAGCTGTTGCCTGCTCAAAGCCTTTAGGTTTTGTTGCATTAACTGACTCGTGTGTAGCTATCGTCATATCTATATGTCTGGAAAATAAATATCTAAAACACTGTAACATATCCCCCTGCACTGTCTGACAAATTTTGACAATCACTGCAAGGAAGCGACGTTGTTCTGACACTGTGTAACTCTGTAGCTCATCCTTTATCTATGGCCAATGTCAAAACACAATCTATGTACACACACTGCAGGCAAGTCCACAAACTGCTCAAACATACATCTGAGAACAGGATTTATAAATTACAGTCATATTTATCCTGGCTGTGGAATTAATTCATGTATGCACAGTACTGTGCAAAAGTCTTAGGGACCTATTTGCTGGCTTTTGCCTGAAAAAAGAGACAATTGTGAAAAAAAAGATTGAATAGTTTAATGAATAGTTATTCATTAAAAGGTTTTAGGCTGAATGCACTAAATGTATTATTCTCTTCATCATACATGAATCTTCACCCTTCTGGTGATCCAGTGCTAGATCAAGACTTTACAGAGGGCACAGTAATACCTCAAAACAAGGTTATTGGCGAGTGTAGACAGTATGGCCAAAATGTTATATTTTACCATATGGATAAGGTGGGTGACATACATAAGTTTTCTTTTCTCAGACATGATTGATCCATTTACATTATTGTTATTAAACTATACACCTGTGATTGGCTGCTGAAGCTTAATTATTTTATACCATTTACCACTCTCGGGTCACTGAGTGAAATAGTTAGGAAAGAGTGTCTTTGACGTGTGTATGGTCAAACTATGTGAGTTCCGCTACATGCAAACTGAGTCACGTTAAAATTTATAAATAATGAACGAGTGCACAGCCTATTCTTTTTCGCTTTTATATAGACTTGTTACCATAACATACCTATTCACAAACTTGATAAGGTGACAAGAATAAATGACACACAGCATCTCTCATGACGAAACAGTCAATATTTCCTATGAAATTTACAGAAGAGATTATTGAGAGCTAATGGTAATTACATTTAAAACTTATACAATGTCCCACAGGGTTTCTTGTTAGAGGAGGTGTTGGTGCATTTAACACCCGCAGGGACCCAGAGCAGTTACCCCATATGGAGGCCACTGGAAGTAATCAGGGGTTAGGTGCCTATTTGTGGATAATTCTTGACTCATACTGTATACATCATAAATCAGTCACAAAAATTAAAGCCATGCTATTTGGTTTGTCAAATACAGCAAATCACTATCAGTACCACCCCCTTCAGCATAAACACACACACCTTCCTATGTAGTAAATCAAACATTAGTGTTAATTATCAGACTGCTTTGTGTAAGTCTCGTATGATCCTTTGCTACAGGTTGACCTTTAAAATAAGCCCAGACTGAAGCAGACCAGGCAAGGCATGTCCTTCTTCTCCAAACTAATGCTTTTGTCTTCAGTCCTTAATCCCTACGGCACTTCAAGGGCATCTTTCACTTCTGAGGCAGTTGCTTTCAGTCTAAAGAGGACCCATACCCCTCCTCACACTTACCCCAGTCTCATGTGGAATGGCGTGATAAGGGGATTTTTTCTCCACCCAGGTGATAACAGTAGTGATGCGGGCAATATAGTTCATACAAAGCCTTTACAATGAACTTACGAGGGTGAGTCAAAATTATCCATACTATGCCTGACAAATTAATTTGAATCAAATATTTGAAAAGGAAAAGACATACTTTTTTTTACATAATCACCCTGATTTTCAATACATTTGTCAACAGGATTTTGTATTTTCTCATTAAAATGTTTTAAGTTGGTCTATAGGCCACAAATACATCATGTAATTTGCTTATTCATTTGTAACACAATCCAAAGTAACACATGTATCTGACAGAATTAACAGAACCTTTTGACACTTCTGCACACTTCAATGATATTCTCTATTAATACACACTACATATATAAATATGTAAATAACATTTTTCCTATATTGTTGACAAAGTTTTTTTATATATGAGACCCATACACACATCACTGCACGGTACTTTTTATGCAAATCATAAATGGGTCAGCCTTATTTTTCTTGCACCGCACAACATTTACTGCAGAGACTCAACCAACAGTAGAAATTATATGCATATATTGGCAATGAGTATAATCCTGTCCTCCAAAAGCTCTCGAGATGCTTCCTTGAGTAAAGTTCAGAGAAATCCTAGAGATTGCTAATGGAAACCAAGTTGACCAAAAACATTCGAACTGTCTGTCACAGTCAGGATTGGTGCACATCAGCACCTGCAAATCAGTCTGCAGTTTTTCAGTATATTTTTCTACACAGACCTGAAAAAAGGCTCCCCATCCAAACTTCTCACAAGGTAAAATGAGATCATCTTCCCAATCTATGACATCAATGTTGGAAAATGACAGAGAGTGAGACAAAACGTTGGTGCCTTGAACCTGTCATCACATAGCCATGTGAGACATGTCTCTTCTTGAAAATGTTTCCTCTTTAAGTGGGACACTTTTAGCTGTGATTTTTACTTGCCACCTTAGACAAACTCATTTTTATGGGACATTTGAACTGCCAGTTACTTGAGTATGAGTTTTAAGGATTAGAGCGAAGCCCTGACAGTGTATATAGCTGTTTTACAGTCATGAGTAATTGACGTGATGAGTAGAAGAGAGAGAGAGAGAGAGAGAGAGAGAGAAAGAGAGAGATTAAATAATGCATTCTTAGCTGACAACTTGTATTGAAATGCAGCGTTACAAGAACCTGACGCCACATGAAATGTCATATAGACATCTCAAACAAAACAAAAAAAATCACTCTGTGTATTGAATATACAGTTTTCTTTTGAATATATAAAACATTTTTTGAAAATGATGTAAATTTTTTATACATTCACTTAGAAATTCAATTTCTTGAAATAGAAGAGAGGGGTCTCCCTTAAAGATGTAAAAATATGTCCTCATCTGACAAATGTCTTGCTGAATATTCAAGATTTCTTCTGCATTACCCACAATCATTTCCCCCTTAGAATTCAATATTGAATTTCCGAAAAATGTATACTGACATTTTTGATTTTTGATATTTTTTAAACGTCATAACTATGACATTTTTTTGTCAGCCCACATGAATTGCAGTTAGATAAATACTTTTTGAGTTATACATGCTTATGCTTATGCAAATCAGCCAAAATCTAGGAGTTTCTCAGCAATGTCAAAAGGCATTGTATAACTGCTACACACTGCAGTTAGACTTGTCATGTGACAAAGAGATACCTCCTGGTTTATCAATTTCTACAGAGATCCCAATAGAAAAAAAAATGTAGAACCTTAATTTATAATCTTGATTTAATAATCTGTGTGCACAATTTATTAATCTGTGCTCTTGATTTAGTAATCCCTACCCACACCTTACCTCAAAGTAGATGGTCATAAAGAGCAGTTACTTAAATGTTTTGTGCACAAAATTTCTTATTTACCCAATTTAGATTAAACATGTAATAATACAAAATTCTTTAAGTAGTTCCTGATAATGATATTTTATAATAACAAGATATTTACTTTAAATCACCACAAATAAAATTAACAGTAGTACATTTTATACTTTATCAGTTATTTATATAACTTAAAACTTTCTGTATTGGACTAAACTGCTTAGTTCCTATATATATTGCCAAAGTGAATGTGTTTGTGATTATTAATGGTATTTTATGTATGTTTTTTATATTTAGTAAGGACAAGTGAGAGAGTGACGGGTGATATTTGTGAGGGTGACTTGTTTTAAATCAGCAATGTTTTGGAGAAGCCACAAGAATATATTGCAGCTGGGTGTGTCTGTTTGTATGTGTTGTTGTGTTTGTAGCGATTGGTCCAGTTCTGCTTGTTTTAAGTGTTTATGTAGTGTATATTTCAGGCATTGCTTATCGAGGTGTCTGAGGAGGAGGAAGCTTCAGGAAAGAAACACATCTTGCTGTGAGGTCCTGCCATGCTCCTAATCTTTTTCCGAATGACAGGAGTGGAAAGACTGTGAGGGGTGTGTTGTTACGGCCACAATACTGCATGTGATGTAAATGTCTGTGATGGACGTTTGAAAGACGCCTCTCGTCTTCTCATTAAGGACACTATGCTTGTGTTCTTTTGAAATTTGCAGTCCTGGCAGAAGATGAAGCTGCACAGGATCCTCTCAATATTCTCTCTGTAGAATGTTGTGAGGATGGGAGGTGGAAGATGCTTTTTCCTAGTGTTTACAAAAATACAGAAGCTGCAGGGATTTCTTGATTCCATACTCACATGTATAAACAGTGATATTAGTGTTGATTGTTTTTTTTTTCAGAAGACTTGAATTTTACAGCCCTGAAAAAAGCAAAGCAAGTCTTTTATATTTTTGAACAAATGGTGGCACAGTGTTATTTTTATTAAATGAATGAAGGAAGGAAGAAAAAACTAATTTACATACATGCTGTTGGCTGCTGCTGTCCCATCCAAAGCTGCTGGATGAACAAACTGAAGAAGAGTGTTGTTTTAAACCCCTGCTGACTCTCAGCATGGTGACACCACTCAAACACTTCTCACATGGTCAGTTACACCGCTGACAACACACACTCTTTAGTCTTCCCAAGGATCCCTGCCTTACTAAGCTCATTCACCCTGGTAGCTGACAAAGATGAAAGTGAGTTTCATCTTTCATACTCTCTCTCTCGCTCTCTCTCACACACACACTGCAGGAGGGTTCATTCCCTTTACACAGTAGTAATTGTGAGTTAAACATAAAAATAATAACTCATGCATGTCACTTTCAAAGAATGGATTTAAAAAGAACAAAGAATACAAATTATATAAGTTCTTTCAAATGTTACAGAAGTTTATACTGGCAGATTCACTTGAAAGAGACCCTGAATATTATTATTATATAATACTCTACAAGTTGTATTACACAAACATTTAGTTCGCTTAACTGTTCTTTCCTCAGGCACGATAGAAAAAATATATTGCTGTTCTTCAATTTTATATAGAAAAAATGTTGTTATTGATGTGACTTTTTTCATCAGAAAATAAAATGTTACATACAAATATCTGTATGTCAGTAATTGAAACAAAATATTAATAAGAGGAGCATGTTGAAGACAAAAAACATAATAAAGGCTGCTGGGATTTACAGCAAAAAATTGTCTGCAGCCTCCAGAAGAATTGTGTCAGATTCTCCAAGAAACACAGTAAAACATCCTAGCTCAATACTGTACAGTAATGTGTGAACACGATTTAGTCACATGATGTGTACACATGCTGTAAAACAACAGTGCTTTCAAAGCTAATGAAACTGTATAAGAAAACATTATAAGGTCTTACAGGAAATAAAACAAAACTGGAGGAAGTTATTGTTTGGTGTGTTTTCTATTTAAACTCTGGTACAATTTACAAGATTTATAAGTAAAAGAGGAACTAAGAAGTAAGTTTTTCTGAGTATATTGGAGAATTTGAGAAGAATTTTTGGATAGAATAATTGTGTGGACTTTACCACCTTTACCTTAAAGCTAGCAGCCACTCCTACCACACATCCCACTACTGTTATGCTGTTCTACATGTCCTGCAACAATCTAAAATACCTTTCAGCCACTCCGGAATTCCTTATACAACACCACAGTTCTTCCCTTGGCACCCTATCATAAGCTTTCTATATAAATACTTACAGGGGTTAGACAATGAAACTTACACACCTGGTTTAGACCACAATAATTTATTAGTTTGGCGTATGGCCTCCTTTTGCAGCCAATACAGTGTCAATTCATCTTGGGAATGATACAAGTCTTGCACAGTGGTCAGAGGAATTTTAAGCCATTCCTCTTTCAGGATAGTGGCCAGGTCACTATGTGATGCTGGTGGAGGAAAACGTTTCCTGACTTGCTCCTCCAAAACACTCCAAA
>JAOUQV010000046.1:2477845-2488645 GCA_028565295.1 Aspidoras spilotus
GAGAGAGAGAGAGAGAGAGAGAGAGAGAGCGGTGCAGTCATTTCACCTCACTTTTAACGATCTCTTAAATCACATACACTTAAAGGTCAGAAAAAGATAAACTGCCAAGAATGCTATTTATAATAGATGTATAAATAATTCAATAACAATAGTGTTTTGCAGCATTTGTCCAATAGCTGTGCCATTTTTAGGAGGAATTTTTATTACTGATTTTTTTTAGTTAGTTCGTACTTGTACTTATTACTTAGTGTGCTTAGGCTCTCAGAACTTAGTCTTATTTACCACTGCATGACATTGTAAAATACACGGTGCTAATAGATTTTACAGCTCAAGCCTCTACTTTTGTGCACAGAAGATTTCCACTCTGTTCTTCTGTGAAGAATTAAAGAGGTGTGTGATGGTTAAACTGCTGATATAAATTATAAACCGCCTGCATGATATCTGCCTGATACTTACTGAAACACAACATATGATCGCAGCTGTCTGCTGTCTGGTATTCTCCTCTGTTTTATGGTTATGTGGAAGTTCGAGCAGCTTGGATGCACTCTGTGTCCTGGGCTCAGTTTCAGACATCAATCTCTGATCTCTGCAGGTCTGTCTCGCTTCATCTGCTTTCACAGCTTTCATCTTCTCACCTCGCTGCTTCAGTTAAAACTGACTAAACAAGAGAAAGAAAAGTATACATATGTGCTCTCACCCAGGTAGCAGAAAGAACTCTAAACATTAAGCAGTCCAGTTTTCTTTAGCAAGACATTTCAAGACATAGGCCACATTTCTTCTTATTCATCTTATGTCATATCATATCATATCATATCATACCATATCACTGTCGTTACCTCTTGATGGTTCACTGCACTGATAAGTCAAATTTCTCCAATAACCTCTCTCTTGTGTTGCTTGAAGCAGTCTGGCCCCCTGATAATCCAGTTCACATTGTAATTTTTGATTTTGATTACTTTTATTGATCCCCGTAGGGAAATGATTCTCTGCATCCAGGTGTAAACATTCGGAGCAGTGTGCTGCCCCCATTGAAACGCATGGGAATCAGTTTGGGGTTTGGATGCCCTGCTTAATGGTACTTCAGCCATGACTTGCCCTGAGTGTGTATCCAACCCGCAATCTCCAGCAATGTTGTCCATTGATCGAATTCTTGGCTCTCCCTTGACAAGTCGTGTCATCACACTTCTTTCTGTGCTGTCATGTCATCACATACCCATAGTAATGTAGCTTGTCAGGTTTGATGTGGTTTAGAAACTTTCATTCTGTACTTGCCATCTTGCAGGTATGCTTGGTGGTCATCATCTTCATCCATGAGATCTTAAACCCTGAAGTCACTTGTTTTTAAAAGCCTAAATGCGTTCTTCATCTTATTTCTTTATTGTCCAGGCTTCACCTCCATATTTAGCTACTGGCCGGAGTCATTTCATCAGTCCTAGCTTGGTGTTGGTGCTGATTTGTTTTTCCATATCTTTATTAATTTGATTATCACCACCATGCCCATTGCCATTCTTGACTTGACTTCACTGGCAAAAACAACAGCATTTGCTACTCTCCATCCCAAATATCTGTAAGAGTCCACTTGCTCAACACTCTTCCTTCCACCATGATCTCCATTATCCCAATAATGAAATATAACAAATTAATTCAATTCAATTTAATTTTTATTTTGCTTTTAACAATGAAAATTGTTCCAAAGGAGCTTTACAGAAAAAGTTTTATCCCAGATAAGTAATGGTGGCAAGAAAACTCCCTGAGTAAGTAAGGAAAAAATGTTATAGTATTATTGTTATATTAATGTCATATATTATTGCTAGTTATAGAAGTAAGTATTAGATGTATACAGATTGCATTACATTACCCAAATAAGCATGGCTTCCCTTAATGAGTCTGGTTCTTCTCAAGGTTTCTTCCTTACTTACTCAGGGAGTTTTTCATTGCCACCGTTAACGTTATGTATGAGATGTATATGTTATATATATTATGTATATATTATATATTATTGTTGTATTGTTTTTAGTTATATAACATATACATTATATACATGATTCTATAACTAACAATAATATATAACATTTAGCATAATAATAAAGCAAATGGCCAGTCTGAGGGAATCCGGCAGGCACAAGGTTGCTGACATCTCCTAGTTCCTCCGCCGTTTTAGGTGTAGCTCATCCGAAAGAGTAAACAAGAAAGACAGAGGATAGGAAAGGGAAAAGGGAGAAAAGAAAGAAAGGGAAAGAGAATAAAGAGTGTTAGACACAATCAACTATCTAATGGACATTTCAAACACAAGATGTGCAGAGAGCAGAAGCAAGCATAACTACAAGGTAAAACCATAAGGTTACACAGACATGAGCCCTAGGACATAAGGCAGCCAGTTTATAGACTGATATTTCTAAACAAAAATGCATCACATTATTGGACATTGTATATTCTGGATTGTTTTTAGCAACTAATGTCTCGATACTACAAACATAGGCAAGAATAATACATCAAGCGGGCAGCACGGTGGTGCAGTTGGTAGTTTTACAGCTTTATAGAAGGAAGGTCCCAGGTTTGATTCCTGGGTGCAGGGTCCTGGGTCCTTTCTTTGTGGAGATGATTTATTTTTATGAATTAAAAAGTCAGTACAGAATTATCTTAAATTTTAAAGCTTTTTCCAACAAAAATTAATGTAGAATTTAAAAAAATTGTGTATGTCAGTAAAGACAGCAACATTTTGCATATTGGTTTGAAATAAAGAAAAGCAGAGGTAGAAAGTATCAGCATAAATGTGTGAATTACAGATCTGACATCTTGTCCACATTATCTACTTTGCTTGAGTTCATAACTGGTCTCAAGTATAGACAAATTAATTATTTTATTTAAAAAAGTACTGCAAGCTACTAAAGATGTTGTAAATACATATATAGCCAATAAATATGTTTTTCGTACTATGCATTCATATATAAAATTGTATTAAAATAAAATCTCATGCTTGTAATTGTTTTTGTTGTATTTGGTCATGATGCTCACAAAAATACACCTTTAGCCAGATGTTGTATAAATCTTTCTAGCAACACATTTGTATCTGAATTTATATTTGTGTTTAGACAACTGTATCTGTTCAATATAAATAATATTGACATTTGGTTGGTTATATGCTTACTGCCTCCATTAGAAAAAAATGCCTCCTTCAGCCAAGTCTATAGGAGTTAGCTTAATGTTTCAGAGGGGTTAAAGTTCTCAGGTCTAGTTTGGCTTGTTCTGCCCTGCCATTTAGTCATGTTATATCCATCAGTGATTTGTACGTAAGGCTTTGTGCAGAGAAAGTGCTCTGACTTCATATGCTCAATCCATCAGTCCAGCAGTGATGGGTGACGTTTCTGTCTCTCCAGGCTGCCCAAGGGGACAGTGGTCTTCCTGAAGACCGGATGACCTTGTGAAAAAGGTAAAAAGGAAGAAACATACAATGCACACTGGTCTCATCTCAACGTGTCATAGTGAGGAATATGATAATGAGAAAAGATCCTAAATATGCCCTAGACACAAGACTTAGCAGAGCAGTACATCTTAGCTTTGGGTTTGGGCTCTGTGCTCCATTACAGCTGTCCGTCAGAGGATTTAAAGGCTCTCGCATTGGAATCTGTCAATCCCTTCAGGTGAGTGTGTCTGAGAGAGAGGACTGGCTAAAGTGGAGGAATGGCTGCAGGTGTTTTAGAAGAAGATCTTATCTGATGTTAACTGAGGAATGACACCTTAATGGAGCAGCAGGGGTGCAATTACACCCTCTCTGCTCTCCTCCCCCATCCCTCTTTCCCTCCACACATCTTCACTTGCTTCCTTCACTGACAAATTAAGATAAATGATGGAGATAGGTTTTGGCTATTCCCTGTCTGCCCGGCTCTCAGGTAGCTACACCTTCCGACTCTGACAAGTGCCTGGAGTGAACACTACAATAATTTGCTATGAATTTGTGTATGAGTGTATGTGTTGGGGCATTTCGTGTAGAATTAAGACAGGCAAGAGAATTTAAAGATTGTTAGAGAATTTAAATAATTGAACATGTCTTGTTTTACATCAAATGCACATTGATTTATGATCTCACAACTGTTGCAATTTGTTTAGTGCATATATTGTAATTAATTAAACATTTGTCTGTATATTTTAGTCAAGTTAAAATGTTTAAAGTATAGCATCCCAGTTCTCTCATCCTATCTGGTGAAATTGGTTGTTATATTAGTCATATGAGTGTTGTAAGTGTGATCACAAGTGTGTTACTGCACAACAAAAGTCAACATTTACCAGCTTTGGGTTAACAGAGTTACTTGAGTGATGGAGCACAGATGTGTGGTGCCAGTGTTTTGGCAACAGCTGCATTTGTTGAGCTGCTCCCATACAAAGTAATCATGGGTGTAGCAAGAGTGACAGGGATAAAAAAATATTTGTATAAACTTTATGATTATATCGTATAAATAATGTCTGTTAACCTGCTTTGCGACATTGTTTCATTGTAAAGAATTGTATTATAGTGCATTGTAAGCACTATAGAAATAAAATTGTCAGCCATGTGCAGTTGACCTGGGAGGCAAATAAATTAAGACAAACTTGGAGCTGCTGCAGTAGGTATTGGTCAAGTTGTGTATAGAGGATGTTGCTCATTGTTTGTGTTTTGCATTTAATCCAAACCTTATGAAGATTTTTCCAGATGTACAGTATATCTATTACATTTCTGTTGAATTTACCTTTATAAAATTTTTGGTTTGAGCATTTTTAACATTTTCACTATATAGAGTTATGGTAATGTCTCTCTCAGATGCTAATTTTTCATAAAAACATTCTTGGCAACATTTGGTTAACACACTCCCTGAAGGTCAACACACACCTACAGACACAAACCATACCAATTGTCATGCAGATTGCTAAAGCCTAAGTAGACACATTATGCCTATAAAGGCATGATGTTGTAACTTGTTTAAATTGAAGCCTGAAATAAACAAATGACTGATAGCAGTATGTCTCTCTAAAATACCAACAATAGTCTCAGTAGAATATATTGTATATATAGAATATTGTTCTGGAGGATTCTGCATATCATTTCTAAAAGATAATTAGAAGACTCATGTATATATTCAATTCAATTTTATTTATAAAGCGCTTTTAACAATGAACATTGTCCAAAAGCAGCTTTACAGAAAACATTTTACATGGTTCTACCCTGTAGTAATGCTGCCATAGCGCTAGTCTGCCGGAGTTTCTGCTTGCTCTCTGCACAACTTGTGTTTGAAATGTCCATTAGATAGTTGATCGTGTCTAACTCTCTTTATTCTCTTTCCTTTTCTTTATTTATCCACTCTTATGGATGAGCTACACTGGTAATACCACTAGGTAATATTCTACTGGGAAACTCTGGGTCCCTAACTATAAACTCTCATGTGGATCTTTAACATGTACACATACAGAACTCAACATTGCGCAAGTAAAATCCAATATGGCAATAGTATTCCCTAACAAGGTGGCACAGTGGCGCAGTGGATAGTGCTGTGGCCTCACAGCAAGAAGATCCCAGGTTCGACTTTCTGTGAAAATTCTGTGTGGAGTCTGCATGATCACCCTTTGTTTGCACAGATTTTTTCCAGCAACTCCGGTTTCCTCCCGCATTCCAAAGACATGCATGATAACTGGTGTCTGTAAATTGCCCTTTAATGTGTAAATGTGTGTGTATGTGTGCCCTATGATGGATTGGCACCCTGTCTAGGGTTGTTCCTGCCCTTGCACCCAGAGTTGACAGGTGGGCACTGGCTTTCCCATGACATTAGAACTCAGATTAAGCGGTTATAAAAAAATAATAATAAATGAATATTCCCTAACAGCACTGACCTAAAAAATAGGGTTATTTTTGCTCTTTGTTTACACGTTTGTGTAGACTATAGGCTTCTTTGTCAGGTAGAAGTGCATATATGCCCATGTGTTAGGCATGCTACAGAAATCTTAACTCGAGGGTAGACCTGATAATACTGACCATGTAGAACTTCCAGGTTTACATAATGTAAATATGTAATAATGTAATCAAAACGTTAGATGAGAAGATTGAGTGATAAATTATGACATGCATACAGTGTAAAAAGCAACAACATATACTTGTCCATTTGCACTGGTATGGATTCAAGAAGCAGGTAGTTGTAGAGTACCTTATGTTTCTCTCCAAACATTCCACCATTTTTCATGCTGCTGAGTGTCTACTCTGACTCATCATTGTTGCGTGTATTACACCTTGCATAGACATACTGAGTCAGCAAAATTGCAAGAGTTACAAATTTGTTGTTAACCCAAAACTAACTTACACACATAAAAGATGGAATATATAGTAAATTGTTGAGGAACATAACAAACCTCTGAACTTTAAGCTCCCCAGATCTCAATATGATCAAGCATCAGTGTGATGTGCTGGTCAGAGGTTTCTGTGATGCACATGGCAGGTGTCATAGTGTTTCCCTAAGCCTATCATGTAATCCTAGTTTTCTCAACCCAGAGTTCCAGATTAATTCACTTTCATCACAGACAGAGAGAGAGAGAGAGAGAGGGGGGGGGGGGGGGAAGCAGAGTTACTTGTGAACCTGTGAGTCTTTTCCAGAGATTTCACCAAACATTATAACCAAAGTATCACTTATTAGTATAACTAAAGCATTTGCACTACTTCTCCCAGTCGTGTGAGCCCCTATACTTATATATATATAGAGACTAGATAACAAAAAACACACTTCTGCCACCTAGTGAAAGAACTTTAAATACTACATGCTAAGTGAGAAAAAACTTGTCTCTCACTGCATGAGCATACAGTGTAGCCTACTGTGCACAGGTTTTAGGCACCCTGTTATTTTTGCAGACCATTTGTAGATAAAATCCTAATCAATGCTTCTTGGTTTTTATGCAAAAAAAAAAACAAATGTGACAACACAAGTCTCTAGAAGAATGTAATACAGAATGTTTCTACATATGATAAAACAATATAAAGCATAGCAAACAGTAACACACCAAAGAGAGAAAAATATTTATTGTTTTCAAATTATCTTTAAATTACAGCCTATTTGCACCTTTCACAGTACAGTAGTTAGCTTCTAAGCTTTACTTAGTGTCTGACACAGTTCTTCTGAAGACTTTGACTGTCACATTTGTTCTGTTTTTTGCAGCCAGCATTCTTTTTTTTCGTTTAGAAAGTAGTGTTATAGTATAACATGTAGTAACATTTTTCTCTAATATCAAAAATTTCAAAAATAGGACTGCTACCCAAAGCTAAGTTTCTTACTATATTTTCCTTATTTCTTCTATTATTCACTCTTACACCTGCACTAATAATATAAAATAATAATAATAATAAGATAATATAAAACACACATTCACCAGCTTTAGAGTTTAGGGCTTAACGGTTTTTGGTATTCATCTGCTTACATGATCCGACAAAATCCGTTTAATATCATTTGATATCAAAGAGTTTGCATAAGGTAACGTCCTATCATGTCACACATTAAGCTGGTTTAATGTGTAGAATGCAGCCAGCATTCCTTTTTTTCGTTTAGAAAGTAGTGTTATAGTATAACATGTAGTAACATTTTTCTCTAATATCAAAAATTTCAAAAAATCAAAAAATGTATCAAAAATTTAGTGGGTGGAAAAATTAAATAATTTTGTACTGATTTAATAATGCAGAAGATTAATGCAAAAATAAACATTATTTTTATTCACATAGACTTGAACTGCACTGAACTGTAAAACTCATTTGAGACAATAAAATTCATCAACCTGTATACTAGATCCCTCACCTACGTTCACAATTTCTACCAGGAACATTTGTGCTGCTATCAACTCTACACTTAGCACTGGCTATTTAACGAAATGCTATAACTGAAAAACTCCACTCAAGTTTCAATCTTAAACTGTCCTGTTATTAGTTAGGGTTTAAAATGGGTTGTAGCACAGCAGTTATGTTCATACCTACAGGTTTTTATTACATAGTTTTATTAATGATTAGAAATCTTTGTATCAAACTGCAGTCTAGTCTGCCATGATAATGTGTATTCTTGGGCTTTTTCTATATCGTGGGGTCACAATAAAAAAAAATTACAAGGTACAAGGTTGCTCCTTCCCTAGTCATATAGTGCAGGTTTGCATCATTTGTGACTGTGTTGCAAGAAAAATGAGCTGACCCACATTTCATAATAAGTCACTTAAAGCTGTTTTGTGACAATGTAAAAAGCGCTATAGAAATAAAACTGAAATTGTTTTGTTTTTAAAAAGTGTATGAATGAATGAATGGAAAATCCTGTGACGTCATCGACGTGCGCCACTAGATAGGACTGCTACCCAAAGCTAAGTTTCTTACTATATTTTCCTTATTTCTTCTATTATTCACTCTTACACCTGCACTAATAATATAAAATAATAATAATAATAAGATAATATAAAACACACATTCACCAGCTTTAGAGTTTAGGGCTTAACGGTTTTTGGTATTCATCTGCTTACATGATCCGACAAAATCCGTTTAATATCATTTGATATCAAAGAGTTTGCATAAGGTAACGTCCTATCATGTCACACATTAAGCTGGTTTAATGTGTAGAATGCAGAATGTTTATCCAGGCTTCTTCCATCACTAAATATAATTATATCTGTAATAATTGCACTTTAATTAGAACCCTGATGGAGAAGATATCAGTTTTAGAAGTGCGGAACCAGTCATTCAAGTGAGAGTGATAGCAGTACTGTTACGGTAAGGGAAAGTCTGGATGCCAAAGGTGGAGATAGAAGTTCCTTCTCTCCGGCATTAGAGCCCTCGCAGCAGGGCACATAGGTGATGAACCGGCGGCATACTAACTGCAGTTAGTACCAAGCCAACACTAACACTGAGACTCGCCTACGAGAACACCACTCATTTTCACATCCGATTCACGTGTCCAGCAGGTTTGCCCTTCTCAGTAAGATGTCCGCTGTGAAACCGGAATGAGCTCTGGTTATAGAACTCTACGTGAAAGTAGCTAGGCCTTTAGGGGCACCAGCAGCATTAGTGCAGTGTTTAGCGGGAGTCAGGGCACCGGACATAGCAGGTAATCTTTGGATCATAGGCAAGTGCAGGTTTTCAAAGATAGTTCTTCATGTTGGAGCTAATAATATATGACAGTCAAAGGTTACCAAGTGTAATATAATAGAGGTGTGTAAATTAGCAAAGGTGATGTCCGATGAAGTAATCGGACATCACCTTTGTTATTTACACAGGTGATGTCCGATGAAGTAATCTGCTCTGGCCCCCTCCCAATGCAGTGTGGTGATGTAATTTACAGCAGGTTATGGTCACTGAACTGCTGGATGTCCAAGTGGTACTCAGAAAACCATGTAGGCTTCATAGATATTTGAAGTAATTTTAAGGCTAGGACCGGAAAGGTACTGCTTTCTAATGCTACATCATAGGACATAGTCTTAAAACAGGGCTAGTTAAACCATGACAATTCAGAGACAAGGACAGGGAGCAAATAAACAGGCTATTCCGACTGTCGGCTAGCTGCCTAGAGTCGTGACATAGGCTTCACCATATTGAGACAGTGTCTGTTCCCCAGGCTAAACCAAAATATATAGATTTGAAAAAAATATAGAAATATATAAAGATTTTTTTTCTAATAGCTTAATAAATATTAAACTAGACAATTGTGATAATACAGCCTGCACCGTTGAACTGAAGATGGGACTATTAAATGTTAGGTCTCTAAATTTTAAATCTCTTATTATAAATGAACTTATTACTGATCAGGGATTAAATGTACTTTGTTTAATTAAAACTGTTAAGTATGTACTATTAATTGAAGGTAGTCTTCCTACACGTTGCCAATCCAGAAGACCCCCTAAGAACCGCATTGTCTCTGGGGGTAAAGCAGAATGTAAATTGATTTAATATTAACATCAGGATTAAATATAGACAATATTGCTACACTTCCACAGTCTGATCTTATTTCAGACCATTATCTCATCTCATTTAAAATATGAACCAAAATAGTTGTGTTTTATGCCAGTACAGGCTCAAACGCATAATTACCACAAGTACTGCAGATGATTTTGTTAGTAAACTCCCAAATTTATCAACTCTGATTGTATCACCACTCCACACTGATTTTTCACTGTACTCTGGATAGCAGAGCCCTAATTAAAAAATGATTAATTAAAGAGAAAAACTAGCACCGTGGTATAATGATTTCACACAGACCCTAAATCAGACACTTAAGAAACTAGAGCATAAATGGCGTCAGACAAACCTGGTTGTGTACCAAACAGCATGGAAGGAGAGTGTTGTATAGGAAAGCTGTTAGTGCTGCTAGAGCAAAATATTTCTCCTGGCTAACAGAAGAAAACAAAAATAATCCTTACTTTTTATTTAATACAGTAGCAAAACTAACTAGGAAGAAGACCACTGCAGAAACATTCCCCGCATCAGCTTTTAGTCGCGACTTTTGCGGCCAATACAGCATCAATTCGTCTTCGGAATGACACATACAAGGCTTGCACAGTGGTCAGAGGGATTTTAAGCCATTATTCTTGCAGGAGAGTGGCCAGGTCACTACGTGATGCTGGTGGAGGAAAACGTTTCCTGACTTGCTTCTCCAAAACACCCAAAAGTGGCTCCTGATACATCAAAAAGACTTGCTGTCTTGGTCACAGATGCGACAGCAAGACGTGCACCAACAATTTGTCCTCTTTGGAACTCTGGTATGTCACCCATAATGTGCATTGCAATATTTTGAGCAAAACTGTGCTCTTACCCTGCTAATTGAACCT
>JAOUQV010000046.1:2513608-2527016 GCA_028565295.1 Aspidoras spilotus
GACAGAGTGAGGTGGAAAAGACTGACACGCTGTGGCAACCCCTGATAAAGGGAGAGGCCGAAAGAAGAAGAAGAAGTATGAATGGGTGATTCTGTGAGGGTAACATAATGATTTTGTTACCTAATGAGAGATTAGAACACAACGATCAAGAGTTTTTGAGTTAGTATGAGTGTGTGTGTGTGTGAATTAAACTGGGTATAGAAGAGTTTGTGTATGAGTGGATAGATATATGAGTTTGTTAGTGAATGAAGGAGCGAGCAGTTAAGTGAATTTAGAACAGAGATATAGAGTTTTTAAGTGAGTTAGTATATGTGTGAGTGGATTAATAAATAGATTTGTGAGTGAATGAGGATGTGTGTGAATGAAGTGACTTGAGTGAATTTGTTAATTACTGGGTAAATGTATGAATTTAAAGCAGAGCTATTAAGTTTTTAAGTGAGTTATTATTGGTAACTAAATTGAACAAAGGCTGATTGTGTCAATTATAACAGTGGGATAGTATTTGAATGAGTTAGTATGTGAATGTTTGAATTAATTGATTTGTAAGTGTGTAAAAAAAAAATAAGTTTGTTAGTAACTGAAGGAGTAAGAAGTTAAGTGTGTGAATTTGTAATGGAGCAATTGAAAATATTTTTGAGTGAGTTAGTATGTGTGTGTGTGTGAATGAATGGATTTGTATATGGGGGGAGTTTGATATTGACTGAAGGCTTGAGTGCTTAAATGTATTTAGAACGGAATGACTGTGTGAATGAATGTTTTTGAGCATAATTTTGTGAGTGTATGAATGGATTTGTGAAATGGGTGAGTTTCTGAGGGAGTGTGTGACTGAGAAAGTAATTATGTGAGTGTGTGTAAATCACTGTATTTCTGAAGGGATGAGTTTGTTAGTCACTGAATGCGTGAAAGGTCAAGCGTGTACATTTGAAGTGATTGAGAGCTTTTGAGTTAGTGAGTGTGTGAATGAATGGATTTGTGAATGTGCATGTAGTTGAGGGAGTGTGTGAGTGGGTACTGTGTCAGATTAGGATAAAGTTTGTGAGTAAATTCATTTGTGAGTGAAACTGAGAGTTTTGGAATCTGACCTCCATATTAGCAGTTAATGAACTATGCTCTATTTATACAATATATTACCTACCTGAATATAAACTTTTTTTAGGAGAAAATTGAAATTACCACTCTTCAAGGTAGTCCATTTTGACTTTAACTTAATTATTACACTCTAGTGATTGGATTCCCTCAGAATAGGAGACTTCTTACTGATAGAGGAAGTATGTTACAGCCATTTTGACTGCATTATGCTGGAAATTGTTGCCCATGCAGACATTTATTCAATTTATGAAAGAGAGCCAGATCTGAACTGTAGTGAACGGAAATGCTCCATGAATCTTCTTGAATTTATCCTCCTTCTGTGGATTAATTTAGTCTAATTTTTCTTCCATTTAAGGAATGTAATCACAGAATGAAAGCTTAGAACAGCCTTTGTACTTGTATTATAAAAAATAATGTATTTTCATCAACCCCTTTTTATCAGGTGGTAATAACAGAATTAAACAAAAATTTCACTTCTTTATTACAATATAGCGAGGGTACCACTAGGGGTCAGTATTTAATTAAAATTTGCAACATAAATCTAATAATTGTAATAATGTGGATAAAATATAGATATTCTGGATACAATGTGGTGTGCAGTGCAATGTATAGTCTGACATGTAGTCCTGAGGAGTTCAGCAGTGTAGAGTCCTGAGTTATTAATAATTATGGTTTGTGTAAATTGACTGCAGGTGATAAATATAAAGAGTAAAAAATTCACAGTAATGCCCCAGCAAGTGGCGAGGTGTTGTACAATAGCTATGTTTACATGCGCAACATTTCTTAATTAGATGAAAAATTTGAGGGATTGGAATGGGCTCGAAATTAAATAATCTGAATACGACGAGCATACACATGCACCAAGCTTTGTTCAGAATAGCAGAATTTTAACACGAACAGTGGTGTAATTTCCCTAAAACATGCAGAGAATAAGAAGTACTTCCGCCTGCAACATAAACAAACCACCAATCGCGGAAGTGAAAGACTTTCATTCGCACTGAAAAATAGATCTGCGAAATGTTATGAGAGTTGTTTTGCTTTTGTTGCTCTCAGTTATTAAGCTAGGGCAAAACGTGTCAGCAGCCAAAAAGTTGTGCACTAAACATGTTCACCTCAAAGCACAACAATGCAAAGTGGAAATGCCTCACGTTGACATAGGCCATGAATGCACAGTCAGATTAGTATTTGCACCTTAATCAGAATAAATGTGCACATTGACGTCCTTTCCGAATAAGGATCGGCATAAACCACCTCTCTTGAACACAATCTAATTTTGATTGAGATTAATCAGATCAGAATATTCCGACATGGCATGTTTATATTACACATTTTTATTCAGATCTGCCCTTTATTCTGAATATTTGTGTCCATGTAAACATAGCTATTGAGATTTCTGTTGGGAGGAATGAACTCCTGAACCTTTCCTTGTTGCAGGAAATAAGTCATATTTGGAAATCTCAAATAATTCGGTATTGAATTATTAATGCAGCATTCGTTAAAGTAAATAAAAATAAAATAAAAAATAATATGATGACTGACTGCATCTGAAATTGCATACTTGACTACTATTTAATTCAGTTCAATGCTAGTACTTTTTATAATATTGTCACACAGCAGCTTTACAGAAATAAAATTCAGGATATAATCATAAAGCTATAAGTTACTTTTATTTCTAATGATCAAGCTGAATGTGAAAGTGCAAGGAAAAACATCTGAGATGATTAGAGAAAGATACAGTGAGAAGGAGCAGACTTGAATCCCATCCCTATCTGGACCATAATAAATTAAAAAGTCTGTATAACGACTGTAGAATGTACGGAATGCTATTGTACACTGTTTTCTAAATAAAAACATGAAAAGAAATGTATATAATATTTATCTACTTTATTGAAATAACAAAAAATTAACACTGAGCTGTTAATTAACAATTAGCAGTGTCTACATTTGTCTTTACAAACTCAAACTATGAATTTTCTTAATCACTAGAATAATATTTAGTTTAGTATAATCACAGTTTTTTAGAACTGCTTCACATCTGCATAGAATCTACCAAATGCTGGCACCAGTTAACTGGTATTCCAGTCCAGGACGCTCTGACTTCATCCCACAATCCATTTTCATTTCTTAGTTTTGCCACTGAAAAGACATTTAATATGACCCCACAATTTTCTATCAAATTAAGGCCAGGGATAGGGAAGGCCACCCCATAAACTCAATTTTGTTTGACAAAAACTAAGATTTTGATCATTTACTGGTGTGTTTGGGGTTGTTCTCTTGTTGAAATACTAATTTCAAGGGCATTTAATCTTCACTGTGACTTATTAAAATGTTTTGACATACGCAAACTGATTCACGATCCCTGATATTTAGTAAATAGGCCCAGTACCATAATAAGTGAAACATGCCCATACCATAAGGCTTTCTCATCATCATGCTTTACTGTCTTCAGAGTGTTGTTTGGCTTGAATTCAGAGTTTGGGAATCGTCTGTCGAACTGACTGTGGCCCTTGGACCCAAAAAGAACAATTTTACTTGCATTAGTCTATACATTTTTTCTCCATTTCTCTTTAGTCCAGTTGATGTGTTCTTTGGTAAATTGTATCCACTTCAGTATATGGATATTTGTACTGATGGGACTTTTGGCAGGGACTTCTTGCGATGCTTTACACAGGCATCTTCATCTGTCACAGCACTCACAGGTAACTTCAGACTGTCTATGATCTTCCTGGAGCTGATCATTGGCTAAGCGTTTGCCATTCTGGCTATTCTTTGATCCATTTGAATGGTAGTCTTTCATTTTCTTCCACGTCTCTCTGGTTTTTCTTTACATTTCAAAGCATTGAAGATCATTTTGTTGAACAGCTGATCAATGGACTGCTATTGTTTTGCACACTACTGTATTTTCTAAGCCATATTACCATGTCAATAATGATTTTTTATTTATTTATTTTGCACTAAACACATATAACAAATTAAAAATTCATTTAATATTATTAGATTATGTAGGGTCCATGGTACAAGTTGCTGTAAATGAGTTTATATTGTTAGAAATATAACCTATATGTTGTATTTGTAATTTATTAATATAAATGTGTTATAAACAGCTAGTAAACCCTTATCCATACATCTGTCCACATATTCTAAATGGACATTATATCTAATCATACATCCATTTTTCATCCATATAATATATTCATTTATTAACAATACAACCATAAATCCATAAATTCATATATATAATAAGGAAGGTATGCATCTACATAGTCTAAATATTTACAGTATCTATAAGTGTATACACTTATCCATATAATCTAAAAATACATAAATTAATTATCAGTCATCAATTGTTCTTACAAATAAAATATCCTGATGGATATATTTTTTATTATTATTTAGATTTTATGGATAAATCATATATAAGCATACATCCATTCTTCAGCCATTTAATCTGTTTATTTACTAACAATATATCCTTCCGCATCTATCCATCTATCCATCCATTCCAACCACATACTGTAAATATATGTCTAATAATGCCTTTATTGTTTATCCATAAAACAGTTTTCATGAAGCTGTCTTTAACAATATCCGGATCATATTTAAAAAAAAAATATTTTATGAATACTAGCTATTATATATTTTTAATGAACATATTAAAATGCATTGTAAGTGCAAGTGTTATTTATTATAATTTCAGCATAATTTTATAATACTGTAAATAAAAAGCCCAGTTAAATCTCATGAATGTCATTTAGCACCTTAATAGCGAGAATTATTATGAATCATGCTGCAATAAAATTGAAATTAAGTTATAAATATTATAACTTAAATATATTATTTACATTCTACTGCAGGTATTAAAGGAAAAATATTTTTTTTTGTCAGTTGGACTGGCTTCATAAGACAAATCTGTGTTTAATTTTTAGTGTGTGTGTGTGAGAGAGAGAGAGAGAGTAAGAAAGCTGTCACAGAAGTAATCTCAGCCAGTCTATTAAGTTAGCGTAATAATTCGGCATTCAGAAGGAGGTTGGGCTTGTCGGTAGTGCACTGGATGAATGCATACCCCCCCACCAGACCCGGCTTCATTAAAGCATGCCTTTAATTGCTGCACTCAAACACAAAACGCCTTCTGTCTCCACATTTGCACATTTAATTTAACCTTATCCTCTCCTTCCCAGACCCCTTGTGTATCTCCAGTTTTGTTTACCACAAATTAAACTTGCCCTGCTTGTTTACCAGCCATGGCATCCCAGCACATTTTCTATAGCACAATGTTTTTTTCTTTTCATAATCACAGAGCTTCAAATCACGTATATGAGCGTCTCATCTGCATGTAAATTGTACAATTAACTTTTGATTAAGCACCTTGTTTGGATCCCCTCCTTTCTGTCTCTCACACACACCCATTCTTTTTCTCTCTTTGCTGTTTCCCCCAAAGTGCACTAGCTTAATGGCTAGTCAGAATTTTAATAAATACCTTTAGGAGCCCTTTCTTTGAGTGGTGACAATGTAAGTATGTAGAATAAACTTGGAACGAGGGTCGGTTTGTTGTGCAGTTTGGGGGTAAGAACAATGGCCCGATCTGCTAGTTTGGAGTGTCATCTTTAAATATGTAGGGATGAATGCCTTGAGATTTGCCCATCAAAAAAATGAGAAAGGAAGCCACTAATTCTGATGGCAAAGTGTCAAGCACTTTCCATTGTGGAACCTCCCCAAATCAGTGATACACACACACGAAAACACTCCTTCTGCATTCTTAATGATGCAGGGCATTGCTGATGAGCACAAGTGTGTGCATGTATGTGCTTGCACTATAGAATGTGAGATTCCAGTCTCACTGATTATCCTGCATCATGACACACATACACACTTATCTCTCACTACAATTAGAAGAAACAAATGCTATAGAGTAAAATTTTCTTCATCCCAAAACTCTCTCCTGCTCCCAGTTCAGGGAGATAAAGGTGTTGGAAGAAAGTCTCTCAACACCCTGAGCGAGGCTGCAGCCTTTGATTACACTTGAATCCTTTTATACGGGAGTTTGTAACATGCCACACACATCTTGGTGTTCCAGGTTTTATTTTACCCAATGAAAAGTTTTGTAAACACAGCGAATGACTTCAATATAATAATTGATTTATTACATTGGAAATGTTTAACAATTTTTAAACTTTGTGTTTGTATGTATGTACAGTAAATATACATTATGCAACTATTTATTATGCATATTAGAGTACCCTAGAGTACCATCTTTTAATCTATTTATATACCCATACAATCCACCCATCCATCTTACTGACCCAATAATCTAACCATCCATTATCTATTCAACCATCCAACACACCCATTCATCTAACCATTCATTATATATCAATGACCCATCATTTAATTAATATAACTTTGATAAAATTATATTTTAATACATTTATCTGTATCCATCCGTCCAACTGACCAAATCATCTAACAATCTATTATCGTCCATCCATCCTCCCATCCACCCAACTGACCCACTCACCTTCTTCTTCTTTTGGCCTCTCCTTTTTATCAGGGGTCACCACAGCAAGTCAATGTTTTCCACCTCACTCTGTCCTCTGCATCTTCTGCTTTCACACCAACTACCTGCATGTCTACATTGGCCACATCCATAGGGCGGGCCATTTATATGTATATATATTATATAATTTAATATATAATATAGATTACGATGTCATCTTCCAACATCATAGTCCATGGTGATTTCTGTCTGACCTCATCTGTTAGTCTGTCCATCACCAGAGAAAACAAGAAGGGCTCAGAGCCAATCCTTAATGCAGTCCCACCGTTACCTTGAAGCTAACTTTCACTCCTACAGCACATCACACTACTGTCATGCTGTTCTCTTACATGTCCTGCACCAATCTAACGTACTTTTCAGCCACTCTGGAATTCCTCATACAACACCACAGTTCCTGTCTCGGCACGCTACCATACGTTTTTTATAAATCCACAAAGACACAGTCTAGCTCTTTCTGACCTTTTCTAAACTTCTGCATCAGTATGTTCAAAGCAGTATGGCGCTCCTAATTGGCATGAAACCAGACTGCTAATCACAAACACTAACTGTCTAAGCCGAGCTTTAACAACTCTCTCCCAGATCTTCATTGTGTGACTCATTAACTTTATGCCCCTGTAATTGCCACAACTCTGCACATCACTCTTGTTTTTATAAATGAATACAATATACTTACTCTTCATTCCTCGGGCATTATTTTACTCTCATAAATCTCATTGAATAGTCTAGTCAAAGAGAACTTTCCCACCTCTCCTATACATTTCCATACCTCCACTGGTATGTCATCAGTTCCGACTGCTTTTCCCTTCTTCATCCTTTTCAAAGCTTTTCTTACTTCATCCTTGCTAATTGTTGCTATATCCTGTTCCACTATTTTGATGCCTCCAACTATTCTTTTCCTGTCATTCTTTTCAATTATAAGCTCCTCAAAATACTCCTTCCATCTTTCCCTCACCCTCTCCTCACCTGTACCTTTTTGTTTTTATGTTTAATCACTCTGACATGTTGCACATCTTTTTCGGCTATATTTCTCTGCCTTACAAGGCGATACAACTCCTTTTCGCCTTCCTTACTGTATAACCTCTCATACAACTAATCAAAGGCTTTTTGCTTGGCCTTTGCTACCTCCCTCTCTGCCCTATGCTTCATCTCTTTATACTCCTGCTTACAGTCTTTTCCCTGTTCCATTTTTTCTTTGCTAACCTCTTCCTCTTCTTCCAGCACTAACCTCCAGCACTTCCTTGTTCCACCACCAAGTTTTCTTACTGTCTTTTACCTGTCCAGATGACACACCAAGTACCTTTCTGCCTGTTTGTCCAATCACTGTTGCTATCTAACACCATTTTCACCTCAACAACACACTTTGCATAGTCCTCCTTCAGGACCACCCCGACTCCATTTCTCTTTTTATCCACACCATGATAGAACAGTTTAAAACCTGTACCAATGCTTTGAGCCTTGCTACCCTTCCACTTTGTCTCCTGCACACACAAAATATCCACCTTTCTTCTCTCCATCATGTCAGCCAGTTCTCTACTTGTCCCTGTCATTGTCCCTACATTCAGGGTTGCTACCTTCAGTCCTACCCTCTTGACTCTCTTGTTCTTTCTCCATCTTCTCACACGCTTCCCTGCTCTTGGTCTTCAGCAAACAGTAGCCCAATTTCTGCCAGTACTGGTGGTGGTTGTTGTTAACCCAGGCCGTGACTGATCCGGTATGTATGAACATTCATTAACTTGCATTTTAGTTTTGGCCAACGTTTTATTCCTGATGCCCTTCCTGACGCAACCCTCAACATCAGGCTTGGGACTGGCACTAGAAATATGCTGGCTTGTGCTCTCTAATGGCTGGTTTAACTGACCCACTCGCCTGAACACCCATTATCCATTCATAAACTGACCCATCAGTTAATCTATATCTTGATATAATTATCTTTTAATCCATTTATATACTCATCCATACATTTATCTATCTTTCCATCCACCTTATCCATGGATGTATTGATGCATGGATGGATGATAGTTGATGGATGTATGTGTATATGGATGGATTGGTATAAAGATGATTGAATAGATGATTATAACTCAATTATAAGGATGGCAGGATAAATGGATAGATGAATGGTGAATGGATGGCTGAATGTATATTATTATATAGATGGTCTTATGAATGAAAGGTTTTTGGACAGTTAGATATTGAATATTGGTAAAGTATGTGGATGTAAGGATGTATGAATAGACTATCTGTATGGATGGATGAATGGATTGATCCATGGATGGATGATGGAGGATTGGGTGTATGTATACATAATTGTATATAGATGGAGATAAGCATGAATGAATGCATAGGTATAAAGATGGACAAATAGATGATTTTATAACAATTTTAAGGATGGATAGTGGAATGGATGAATTGTGGATGGATAGATGCATGTTGAATGTATTAATTTTATTATTATTATATAGATAGAGTTACATGTATGAATCATGGTGAGATATGATTATACTACATAGATGGTGGTGATAGTTGGGTGATTGATGGCTGTTAGATGTGCTATTATAAGATTCATAGATTATATAAATAATTAAATGATGGGTGATATTTATGCATGGGTAATTGGTTTTTAAATAAAATAAATTTGTCAATGTATATATTTACAGCAAATATACATTTATGCATATTATAGCATACTTGCATCTCTCAGTCTGTATATCCATCCACTCACCTGACACTCATCCAGCTATATACCCATCTATTCATACTTCAATGCATATATGCATCCATGTAATGTATCCATCCATTCATCATACATCCACCAGACCATCCGTCTAACCATCCATCCATCATACATCCATAAATTTATCCATAATTTTATACATCTACCCATATAACCTGCTTATCATCATGTATTTATTTATATACAATCTATACATTTCTGCTAATATTCATCTATATAATGTATACACACATCTAACATCCATTCACATATTCATCCATTCATTTAGATTATTTATACACTCAAAATCCGTTATCCGTTATCTGTTATCAGAGTAGTTCGGATATGAATAGAAAGTAACTGACTCTGAACATCTGGAGCTCTTTGTTTATAATGACGGTTTTAGACATTTCAGACTTTGAGCTGTGCCTTTGTTAAAAGCTGTGCAGATGTGATTTTTGTGTGGCTCTGTGAAACATTTGTAGAAAGTAAGGAGGAGGAAGAAGAAGAATGTAGGGTAAATTTTACAGTGAAAGAAGTATGAATTGTCAGCTCTAAAGCTGCAGCTCACTCCGTGGGGAAAAGGAGAGGATGCAATTGGCAAGATAGCTTTCAAAAAGAGAGAGCGAGGGAGAGGTTGAGAGAGAGATAAAAGGAAGTTGAGTGTTTTTTCCCACTACTTCACTGAAGGCAAGTTAGGAGGTGAGGTGATTCTGATCCTCAGGGGATGACAGAGTGAGAAAATGATAGAAAGAATGAAACAGTAAGAGGTAGAGCAAGAAACCAAGAAAACCAGTCTGACCATTAGTTTATAAACTGACCAAAATAATTAGCATTCCAATTAGATTTGAGTACTGAAAAAGTCTGAGGTGGAAACGGGTTGCTGGCATTCAACAGACAAATGGACAGAGAAAATATTAAAATACATATTTATTTAATAAAATAATAGATTGCATTAGGACCTCTTGCTTTTTTCTTTGTTTAACTTTTTTTATACAAGATATTATTATGTATATTTTAAAAAGTAATATAATTATTATAAGAATAGTAAGCTCTGAAATCATATAAGATCACCACGCATATTGTATACATTTCGATTTAACTAATTAAATATATCACTGTAGGCACTTGCATCTTGGGAGAGAGAGAGAAAAACAGAGAGAGAGAGAGAGAGAGAGACTGACACTCGGGCTCCATCCAGGTCCTGTTTAAGAGGGCATTGAGAGAGAAATGTATCCTTTTTGTTTGATCGCTTTTTTATCTAGAAAACATAGTAGTTAGCAGTAGTTCTTTGGTTGCATTTGTTTTGTTACTTGCTTCAATACTCCCCTGCTGTCTTGCTTTGCTTTACTATGAAAATTAATACATTTTTCAGAATCAATAAAATGCCTGAACTACGTGCCTCCTCATCATGAAGAGTAAGAAAGCAACTGAGAACAAAGAGAAGAGACTGCGAATAAAGAGAGAGACTAAGAATAATGAGAGAGAGAGCGAGAGAGAGAGAGAGACTGACACTCGGGCCCTATCCAGTTCCAGTTTAAGAGGGCATTGTTCAGACAAAAGAGCCAAGGTCCTGGGAGGGAGATATGGCAGATTTATCACAGAGACTGCCTGTACAGCTGGAGAGGGAGGGAGAGGATTGAGGGGAAGAGCAGATTAGTGATGTCGGCCCTGGAAGTCTACAAGCTGGGGCCCCTCCTCAACTTTATCTCCTTACGCATGACAGCAGCAACAAAGAGAACAGTGCTAATACTCAGAGCCATGAAGCAGAACCTGTAGAACCCACAACCTCCCTCTGTCTCTCTCTCTCTCTCTATTCTTCTCGCCCATTTCTCTCTCGCTCTCTCTCTCTTTGTCACATGTCTGAGCTGACAGTTCCCCTGTGAGCTTCCATCCCCAAGACAGCAGGAGAGGAACTTTGATGTAACCTTGTAAAAAGTGCAAAAACAAACAAAACATAAAAACAGTGGATGATTCCAGTGAGCTTTTTAACATATGTCTGTGTGTATGAATAGAAAATAATTGTCATTTTGTTTTGTAGCTTTGTTGCTTCTACATTTATCTTTGAATATGACCTAAAACCTCATCATCTTTTAAACCAAAAAGTTCTATTTTGGTCTCCTTGCTACTCTTGTGAGGAATCCAGAGAGAAGTTGGGTGAAAGGGCTTTGGGTAAAGAGCTTCCAGATGACTGAGTAGCATAAACATCAACATTGGTGTGTTGTCTTACATCATTTGGACAGGTGAAAGACAACAAGGAATCCTGGTGGTGGAACAAATAATTGCATGAGGTAATTCAGAGGAAGAGGTTAGAGAAGTAGAAATGGTACAGGGAGATGACTAAAGTGAGTAAGCAGGAGTATAAGGAGAAGTCCTATGGTGAGTTGTATGAGAGGTTAGACAGTAAAGAAGTAGAGAAGCAGTTATATCGGCTGGCAAACAGTTACATAGAGCTGGAATGGATATGCAACATGTCAGGGTGATCAAGGATAGAAATTAAAATGTAATGACAGGTGAGAAGAGGGTGAGGGAAAGATGGAAGGAGTATTCTGAATGAAGAGGAGGAACTGTGGTGTTCTATGAGGAAGTCTAGAGTGTCTGAAAAGTATGTTAGACAGGTTCAGGACCAGGAGAACAGCATGACAGTGGTGAGATGTGCTGTAGGAGTGACAGGAGCTTGAAAGTAAAGGTGGACGAAACATGAAAAGTATGTTAGACTGGTTCAGGACCAGGAAAACAGCACGACAGTGGTGATATGTGCTGTAGGAGTGACAGGAGCTTGAAAGTATGATGGAGATGGCGCATGAACACACGTGCAGCAGCCGCTCCGGACCAAAACTGTGTTTTTTGTTTTTGAAGAGTTTTTTTCTTAATTTTTTCAATTCCTACCTCTGGTATATGGACGTCGAACTCCTGATGTCCATGTATATCACCGTCAGACACTCCTTCATTACCGCAAACATACAAAAAACATAAAGGAAGATGTGTTGGATAAACTACACGACCTCGGCCTGCTACGGAGTCAAAGCCCTGAAGCCTCGTCTTTTCCTGATGCTGGGGACCGGCGGAAGAGACGCCGAAAGCGGTGCGAGCAAAAACAAAAGCGCGGTAAGCGAGCGGGATTCCATGCTAGGCTAAAAACAAGGCCAACCCGGCCAGCTCTCCTGTCTCTCCTGCTCTCCAATGTCAGCTCGCTGGAAAATAAACTAGACTACATCCGACTTCAGAGAACTACATGGCGAGAATACAGGGACTGTTGTGTTTTTGTTTTTACAGAGACATGGCTCAACGACAGAATTCCGGACGCTGCCATTCAGCTAGACGGGCTAGCCACGTTTCGTGCTGACAGAAACTCAGCTCTGTGCGGTAAGACTCGCGGCGGTGGACTGTGTGTTTACATCAACACTGAATGGTGCCAGAACTCTAGTCTATAGTTCATGCTCATCGCTGGTGGAGTTTATGGTGATAAGATGTAGACCTTTTTATTTGCCGCGTGAATTCACCATAGTGTTCATTGTGAGTGTTTACATTCCATCCGATGCTAACGCCACGCAGGCGCTATGTAAACTGTATGGATCTATTAGCGACCTGCAAAACACATGCCCCGGCGGACTGTTTATTGTTGCTGAAGATTTCTATCATGCAAATCTAAGGAAGGTTTTCCCTAAATTCCATCAACATGTGAACTTTGCTATGAGAGGAGCGAACACGCTGGATCTTGTTTACACAAACATTCCCGGCACGTATAGGGCTGAGCCCCGCCCCCACCTCAGATACTCAGATCACATGTCTTTTATGCTAATTCCTGCATACAGACCCATTGTCAGACGATCAAGACCGGTTCTGAAGGAGGTGAAAACCTGCCATCTCTGCCCTTCAGGACTGTTTTGAAAGTGAAAAACTGACTGGGACATGTTTAAGAATGCTGCAACCTACAACGACATCATTAACCTGGAGGAGTACACCTCATCAGTCACCAGCTACATCTCAAAGTGCATCGATGATGTGACTGTCTCCAAGACCATCACCGTCCGCTCCAACCAGAAGCCGTG
>JAOUQV010000046.1:2536178-2549488 GCA_028565295.1 Aspidoras spilotus
TCTGATAAAACTGAAGTACTGGTATTAGGACCACAGGCAGCTAGAAGTAAAGTTTCTGATATTTTATTATTTCTGGACTGTCTTTTAATTACACCATGTACAGCTGTAAAAGACCTTGGTGTGATTATTGATTCTAGTCTTTCCTTCAAATATCATGTAGATAATACCACCAGGATAGCGTTCTTAAACCTTAGAAACATTGCTAAGATTAGAAATATGCTGGCACTGAATGATTCAGAAACACTTGACCATGCTTTTGTTACCTCCAAGTTGGATTACGGTAATGCCCTGTTGTCTGGTTATTCCAGTATGTGCATAAACAAACTACAGTTAGTCCAGAATGCAGCAGCCAGAATCCTTACTAGAACCCGGAAATATGAGCATATCACCCCTGTCTTCTCCACACTGCACTGGCTACCGGTCAAATTTTGTATTGATTATAAAATAATTTTGACCGCTTACAAAGCAGTTAACGGTCTTGTGCCACAGTGCCTTAGTGAACTTCTAGTTTTTTTATGATCTATATAATATTTAAAAAGCAGTAAACAGTCTCACACCACAGCAACTTGTGAAATTTTAGTTTCTTATGATCCACCATGCCCACTTCGATTGAAAGGTACAAGCAATTTGCTAATACCTTGTATTTTTAGGGCTACAAAAGGTGGCAGATTATTCACTTATAGAGCCTCAAATCTAGGCTGAAAACATTTATTTAGTCAAGAATATCCTTTATAGACCCCTATACTTCAGGTCTCAGAGCTGGAGGGTTCATGGTCATAGAGTGTTTTGTTAAACTGGGATGTTTTAGATGCTGTTGCCCGGCCACTCTCACAAGATCACTCATATTTGTTGACAGTGGAGTGGCTGGCTGCTTTATGTCCCAGGGCTACCTCCTGCTTTGTCACCCTCTGGTTCTACTCTTTAGTTATGCTGCCATAGCGCTAGTCTGCCAGAGTTTTAGCTTGCTCTCTGCACAACTTGTGTTTGAATTGATTGTGTCTAACACTCTTTCTATTTTTTTTCTTTTCGCCCTTTCTCTTTCCTATTCTCTCTCTTTCTTCTCCACTCTTTCTGATGAGCTACACCTAATACGGCGGAGGAACCAGGAGAAGTATTTTAGTTATAGAATTTTGTATAAGATGTACATGTTATTTATATTATATATATTATGTATAAATTATTGTTAGTTATAGAATGATATTAGTTGTATACAGATTGCATCACATTACCCAAATGAGGATGGGTTTTCTTATGAATCTGGTTCTTCCCAATGTTTTGTTCTTACTTACTCAGTGAGTTTTTCCTTGCTATCAGTACTCATGTGGGATAAAACTTTTTTTTTGCAAAGCTGCTTTAGGGCAATGTTCATTGTTAAAAACCCTTTATAAATAAAACTGAATTTAATTTAAAAACACAGAACACATGTTCGTAATACTATATGTTAAATACAGTTAATAATACATCAGTTACCCTGTATATAACCACCAGGTAATTCCATTGATGGATTTTTTTCCTGCTTGATGGCATTTAAATATTCTAAGATTACAATTCACCGGTATCAAACTGTGAAAAAGTGGTTAGAGGAGCATGTTTTAGGGTTGTCTCATTGTTGCTCCTCTAATTCACCTGCTGTTAATTTATTTTTCTGTTTAAAGTATTGTGTGTTCATGCACTAAGGATGTAAACTATTGAGTTTTTTGACCTGACATTGACAATTTTGCATGTTTATGAACTTATATTTATTGTTCTGAATTTTGTTGTATTTTTTGAGCTTTTGAAATGATACTACTATATGAAAGCTGCCTTCTCATAGAAAAAATAGAATCATTTTCCAATGTTTGATAAATAGATCATATTATCTAGTATATACTGTAATTTCTGCAAAGCTGCTTTGTGACAAAGTTCTATTGTAAAAAAAACGGTATATAAATAAAATATCTTGGAATACATGCTCTATATTCAGAAAGTGCTGTTCCAAGTTGGGAATCAATGATTTAGTAAAAGAAGTAAAAATTCTTTGTTTTCATGCCAGGGCAGTATGTCAAATAGATGGAAAATTTCTGTAAACTCAGCAGCACGTGCAAGTAAAAAAAAGGTATTATGCAGATATGTAGACAATATCAATGAGATTAATATTATTGCAACCCGGGAAGGGAGATGAGGGGAAAAAAGAAAGATTTTTGCTTTTCACAAAATCAAATATGTTTATAAAAACTGACAAGTAAAAAAAGGTAGGAACCAACATTCTTTTTTGCACCTTTTTTTGCATTTTTTATTTTAACCACAATGCATTCCTGCAGCACAACTTGCGGAAAGTTTATGCTTGCCTGGTGGATTTTCATTTTCAGATGTTGCCAACTCAAGGGCATTTGGACCAATCAATATCTGTCTGTCTTCTGGCACACACAAAGTTGGCTATTAGAAAAGAGCTTCTTATAGCAGGCTTAGCCAATGCCATTAGCCCTAGCCTTAGGGCAGTTCTGTCCACGAGACGAGAGCGGCACCTGCCCCTGCCCCTCCCTACTCCCTCCCCCACCATTAAGCAGCTCCCGTGGGATGTCATTTGGACATATCGGCCAAAGAGCACTTCTTTATTCTTTCTCTTTTCTACACCCGGACTCTACCAAAAATCGATAAATCTGTTCTTTGCTTATTTTCAGAACTTTGCTTCAATATAAGTAGGGACTTACCTTCCAGCTACAAACTACTTCTACAGGAGGTCATTTTCCCCTACTCCCTCTCTCCTTTTCTCTCACTCTCTCTTTATTTGTTCTGTGATTTCATCCAAAACCCCAATTAAAAAAAATAAATTAAAAAAGATCTGCTCCTCATTTTGTTTCAGCTGAGATTAAAAAAAATTCCTTAAAGCAAGAATTCTTTCTGTCTTTTCCTGCCATCTGGGATTCTTTTTTTAATATTTATACTTCCTCAGACTCATCTGGATGAGAAAATGTCTTAATGATTATAATTCCTGTATGCATGAATGGGAAGAATTGTCTTCCTATGGAGACGGGATCAGAGCTACTACAAATGCACATCCAGCATTAGATGCATTCACCATGACTGCATTCAGGAGATACAGTTGATCATTGGATTATGAACACCTGGCTACTAACATGTCCGTCCCCTGTTTTGATCAATTACAGCCTACAGATGTCGGTAAATAGACTTCAAAAGGTGGCAAAAATCCTCCGTTAGTCTATGTCTGCTGCAGCAGCTGTGCTAGTTTTGAAAGTATTTTTTTAACATTCCTCCACTATCAAAGTGCACTATCTGTCCTTGGTAATATTTCTCAAGTCACTCCATTTACCTTAATTAGTAAATATTTCCTTCTGCTGTGCTTTGGACTGTTCAACATTTGACGTAGCCTGCCTCATGTGACATATCCTTAAATATATTTATTGTAAGGAATAAAGAATGTTTCAAATTGCCAAGTTGCCAAGATTTCAAATATCTCTTAAAATAATAAGAATAATTAGAATTTTGATCAACAAAATAAAATGATACTTCTCAGATAGGCTAATTCATCAGGGATCATTTTATTTCATTAAATAATTGGTCCACATTTTTTAATATTGAGGAACATTCTTCATATGCAAACCTAAGAATGTCTACTGCAGCAGCTCTGCTACTCTTATTTAAGTGTATTAATTTTATATTATATTTATATTTATTTATATTGTATTATATTTATATACAAGCTTGAAGACTTGATTGTTGGTGGATAACATAGAAAGAGAGAGACTGACTGACTGACTCCTGTAGATGTGTATTTTTCATGAGCTTGTAAATGTATGCATATGTATGTTATGTGTGCATAATGTAACCGGCAACAATTTGTCTTCTCTTTGCTTATCAAATTGTGCACTGTGTTATTGAACGTGACAAGAGCTGTTATTCCCTATACTGCTGCATTATTTACTGGCAAGTGGACTTCATATCGATCTATTAAATCAGACTCATTATGCCGAATTTGGCTGCCGGTGCTGAGGAAATATCTCTTCGACTGATTATATTATACAGCGTGACAAATGGTCATTTTAAATTCATACAGCATTATATAGATAGCCATATACATTTCATTATTCTCTGCTTCCCTCTTTTTCATACACACACACACTCACATACACACATCATCTCTCTAGCTCTCCTGAGGTTTATATCTTTGTAAGGATAAATAAATAGTTAATTTAATGAGTAAGGTTAGGTACATGCATCAGTAATAATATAAATTGAATATCTTCTTGGGTCGCTCAATAGGTAGTGCTCTGACCTCATAGTCAAAAGGCCCTGTGTTTATACCCGGATGTTCTCTCTTTGTTTACATAGGTTTTTTCCGGATGCGCTGATCTCCTGAACAATCCAAAGAAATGCATCTCAGGTGAATTGGAAATGCCAATTAGAGATGCTGAATATTCCATTAAACAATATATAATAAAGTCTACACATAAAAGCAAAATCAACATGTTTGTTTATATCTTTGTGGAATCAAATTACAAATTAAAAACGTATACAGTATCAATGGCTGGCCCCTTATGAATGATTTTTGTTAGGGTTGTATGTATTTTCTTACTGTTGAGTTAGAGCTTATTCTAGTGAATAAAGTCAATTAAAAATTAAAATCGGGAGAGGTTTTTGGCATTGGGACTGCTAGAACCTTGCTTTTAGTCTTGTATTTTATCAGTATTTCTGTTGCACTTGATATGCTCCATAGACTCTTTTGTATCTTAGTGCTTTATTTGACTGTATTTAATAAATCCTATGGCTTTTACATCCAAAGTTGTATCTGGGACCAGGCTGGAATGTTGCTATCTAAATAGGGCCGCATTTTATTTATTTATGTTTTATTTATTGGGTTGCCATAAATTAGATGCATTCATAATGTCAGTGGAAATTATTCACAAGTGTAGCAATATCAACGTATGTGGGTGTGTGCACACACATGTGCTTGTATCTTTGTGAGGATACAGGTATAAATATCAATGGCTGGTACCTATAGAATTTTTTTCTTTTTTGTATACTGAGGCAAAAAGTTTCCTTTGCATTTCCTGTCCATTTCAAAGGTTAGGTTTTGCGTTGCAAATACCTTTCTGAATTAATAACAGTGTCAATAACAAGTCAAGTATAGCAATATAAACAAGATGGTTGTATATTTGTAAAGACCAAATATCCCCTAATGTCCCCACAAGGATATGAAAATCGGATATTTCTGAACTTGTGATTTCTTAACTTGTGAGAACCCAAAGATGTTTTAAAAAACAAGCAAAAAATGTTGTTTTTATTAATAGAATGGTTACTTATAGGGTTTTTGTGTTTAAGGGTTTAAGCTTTTATTTAGGTGCATTAATAATTAATCATCTCATGTATAGATAACTAACGTGTGGGTGTGTGTACAGACCCATACAAATTCAAACTCCTTTTATTCATTTATTTTCTTGCTCAGTGTGAATATTCATAGTGTGAATTAATGATAAGACAAAAGGACTAAAAGAAACGGTGTATAAAGAATACAGAGACTTTAAGAGACTGATTTTGATATTATGAAGGATATGATAAAGGGATTGAGAAAGAATAGAGAGATAGAGAGCATGTAATTCTGCAGGCTGTGAACAAGGGCAATAGGTTGAACACCAGTCAAGGTTGCCCTGGCCCATATTGATCAGCTGTAATGAGTTTCATTGGAGAAGGGGCTAATGGCAGTCAGTAGAGCAACAACTTCCCTGGGGTTTGGCAGAAAAACTTCTCCAGCATCGGCCCTCGGGGCAACTGCAGCTCTCCAGACACCTGTGCATCAAATCAAGTCAGCTGCTCATTCTCTCTCTCTCACTCTTTCTCTCTCTCAATTTGCCCCTTCTTTCTCTCTTTTCATGCACTTTTTTATCTCTTTTTATGACACGTTTATCTATTTCTCTCTTTCTTTTAAACTTCCTCTATTTCTCATGATCTATTTCTCTACTTTTCTCTCTCTCTCTTATGTTATTTCTCTCACTCTGTTTATTTCTCTCTTTTTTATCTGTCTATCTGATATGGATGATAGGTTAATCAGTGTCTCTAAAATGCGCCCTATGACGGATTGGCACCCTGTCTAAGGTTGTTCCAGCTCTCACGCCAAGAGTTTCCGGGTGGGAACCAGCTTCCCTGTGACCATAAAACTAGGATTGAGCAGGTATAGAAAATGAATGAATGAAATGTTTTATAGTGTTTTTTGTGGTGTGCGTATGCAGTATGTTCATGGCGTATATACATGGGTTATATAATGTAACTGAAACACAAGTCATTTTAGAGGTTTCATGGCTAAACTGGACAAGCCTGGTGGCCAATCCTTAATAATTGCACATTGCACCAGTAAGAGCAGAGTGTGAAGGTTCAATTAGCAGGGTAAGAGCACAGTTTTGCTCAAACTACTGCAATGCACACAACGTTATGGGTGACATACCAGACATACCAAAAGAGGACAAATTGTTGGTGCACGTCTTGCCAGCGCATCTGTTACCAAGACAGCAAGTCTTTGTGATGTATCATATATATATATATATTGATAAATCTGTGATGATGTTTTAATGTTGGTATGCAGTGCCATTTTTATGCCTTTTTTTACAAACATTTTCACTACCAGTTCAACCTTGGATTCATCAGTCCCCCAAAAATTTTCCAATTTGTGTTGTGTTGTGTCAAGGTACTCTTTGGCACACCCATTTAAAGGAAGAGTAGCCACAGTACCAAATCGTCTCCATTTGTAGACAATTTGTCTAGATGTGGACTGGTCAACACCTAAAGTCATGGAGATGTTTTTGTAACCCGTTCCAGTTTTATGCAAATCAACTATTCATTATCTTCAGAGATCTCTTTTGTGCTAGGAATGGTTCACATCGGTAGATGCGTCTTGTGAATAGACGACCTAAAATTGTTTGCGTGTATTTTACAAGTCAAAGTAGCTTTATCTCCAATATTGCATTATTGACTGGACTCCAGCCACATAGTGGCGCAGTGGATAGTACTGTGGCTATTTTAAAATAGTAAGTTAGTCTTCCAATACTTGGTTCGGAATTCCTTTGTTGTAATCACTACCTCATTAAAAGTTATTCCCAGGTTGAGAATCGTAACTACTGGCAATTTGCCAAGGATTTGAGAAGAACAAAGCACATTGTGAAATGCTTATTTGAAAATAATCACCACCAGCATGTCACAGATCCTATTATTTACCCATTGTGTACTAGCACCTCACAGCAAGAAGGACCCGGGTGTAATCCCTGGGTAATCCTAGGTGAACTGGAGATGCATGCTACATGAATTTAAAATGCTGTGACTGTGGAATTATGTACAGTATATAACCTTGCATATTGATGTAAACTTTTTTATAGATATAGTCTTGTTCGTAAATTGAGAGAGCCATTGATACTGAAAATAATTTTAAAACAATAAAACCAAACATTTTTACTGGAATAGTGGAATATCGGCATGCTGTCCTATCCCATCATACAACCGCATCATTATTAATTCTGATTTAATTTTTAGCCACTTTTCCCTGTATATAAGAAAGGATCTTTTAGAGACTAGCTGTGATGTGTCATGTGGGACTTAGGCCAGAACAGCTTGTTCAGAACCTCTGCTCCTTCTCAGCAAGTGCCTGAAGATGTAAGCCAGCTCAAGATACAAGACAAGAGAGACCGAGCGAGTGAGGAAGAAAGAGTAAGAAAAATAAGGAAGGAAGTAAGGAGATACAAAAACAGAGGTAGACCTTTTTTATACTAATAAATTACCTCCTGGTCGGAACAGTAACGCAGTTTTCATGTTCTCTTCATGTTTGTGCATTTCTTGGTTCTCTGGTTTCCTCCCACACTCCAAAGACATTAGTTTAATTAGTGTCTCTTAATTGGCCCTTAGTGGGTGACTATGTATTTGTGTGTGTCCTACGATAGAGTGGCGCCCTGTCTAGAGTTTCTTGGTGGGGACATTTTGAGACACTTTATAAAATATAAATAAAGACAAAATGTAATGAACTGAACTGAACAACACACATATGATGTTGAAAATGATACATTTTACCATTTTATGAAAAATATTAGCTCATGTTGATCTCAAAAAAAGTTGGCACATTGGCAACACAAGGCTGGAAAAGTAAGTAGTGCTAGTAAAAAACAGCTGGAGAAGCAATTTACACCTAATTTACACTAAAGACACATGACTGGGTTTAAAATTAGCAGTTCAGAAAGGCAGAATCTCTTAGAAGATAAAATAGGCAGAGATTTTAAAATCTGTGAAAAACTGTATCTAAAATTTTTTGGAAAATTACAAAAAATACAAAAAGTCTTTTTCAGAATACATCCCAGAATGTACAGTACTTCACACATGATGCTCTATACCTACTCATGACACAAGGTGCTTTAGTTTCCAAATCCGATAGATTATACTGAATTCAACTTTTTTTTACTGACGCAAATGTCAGCCATTTATGGTAGGTTTTTATCAGTGCTAGTGATTTACTATTTAAAAATAAATAAATAAAAGTTTACAGTGGAAAACAGTGGAAAGACCGAACTTACAGTATCTAAAGTGTGTAGGCAGGGTAAATCATCTCTACAGAGGGTGAATGATGTAAGCCTAAGCATCCATCTGTATCTGGCTTTTTTAGGAGCTGCTTGTTACTTCTAATTGATTTCTTTTCATGCCCCTGTCTCTCTCACCGGGCCGCTGGTGTGTTAAATGCTTCTGCAACAACCACACACAAGCACAAAGACACACAGATATACACACGTACTTTATGTGTGCAGGCAGACGGAGCAAATTGTACTTTAACTTTAGAAAGATGAAATGCTGTCTCTCATGAGGTTTTCTGTCCAATTGGTGTTTATCTAAGAAGAACTCACCATGGTTCCTGTCCACTGCACGCTGACAAGCGCTGAAAAAGCACCATGGTGAGTCTGTGTTTCGTTACCCCACAAAAAACAGCCTTTATGTGTCTCACTGTAGTTTATATCCAGTACAGAAAGAGATATATAGAACTCAGAACTCAGAAGGAAATAAACTCTGGACTACTCTGACTCTTTCTCTCTAACTCAAATATTCACCATTTGTGTTTATAAAAAGAGAAGCAAAATATTAAGTTTTAAATGAATTTTAATCATCAAATTCACGCAAAAAAGTATAAGGCTTTAAGAAAGCTAAGAAAGTTAACTAAGAAAGTTACAGCAGATGGCAGCGGGAAGAGGATGGCAGAGCCTTTCTCCGGTTACATATATGTTTAGTCCAGTATTTTGTTTTAGTTGTAGTTCATCTTGAATAAAGGTGCAAATATGGAGGGTTAATTAGAGTGCTTTGATAAACTGAGATGTAGCATTCACTAAGGCAATCTTGAAGTCTTAATCTTTTTTATAAAATCTTTTTTATATAAAGAGCATTGTTTGCTCTTTATAAGTCACTGTAAGTGATCATTTCCTAATACTTCTCTAATGTAGTTTGAACTGCTTTCCTGTGCTTGTGGGTTCGAAGTTTGTTCAGGGCTAGAATCCCAAACACTGGATTTCACTGGAAATAAAAATAAGGTGAATATAGGTGAATAAAAGAATAAAATATAAAGAATTTAATAAATAAAAAATAACAAAAAATGTCAATTAAGGGTATTAATATGAAAATAAAATTAACAAGTAATATACAGTAAAAGAGAAATAAAGATTCAAATGTTTTATGTGACAATTGGTGGCCCCTACCTCCTCCCCATTATGTGATTGGAGTCACAGCTAACAATAAACCGAGTTTCACAAACAAAGGTGAGCTGCTAGGGAAGTGTAGTTTCCTCAGTGCCTTCTCCTACTGTTGCATTCTGGCTGCTAGTTGGTCAGGGAGTGCTCCCTGGTGGTTGGCGGATATTTATTATTTTCCTTGAAATAACCTGCCAAATAAATCAGAAGCATTTAGCAGTCTGCAGTTGAGTCCATCATAATTATATTTAACATTAACATTAACTTTCAAATGACAAAAGTTTAATTCTGAAAGCAGTTGAATTGTAACAAGTTTAAGAGAGAAAGCTGTTGATTATTTGTGGGTAAAATTGTTTTGCCTCATAAGTCTTTAAATGACAAATGTGTACCAAAAGTATAAAATTACATGCCATCGAATTAAGCCTGAGTATTACTTTATTATTATTGAAACAATATTGTTTGTAAAAGCCTCTTTTATCCCAATTTTACCCCAGTGTACAAATATGTCATATTATCCCAAAGAGCTCAGGTTTGTTTTCAGGCAATCACTCTGCATGAATTCATGGAGGTGGGGTATGTTTCTTATTTGCTGTTTTAGGAAAGTGTGTGACCTCCACACTTCAGAGCTGCCCTTTCCCGAGTCTGACCTTTGATCCTAGACTATTTGTAGATTTGCAGAATCCCACTGGAATCAATCTCTCCAACACACTTAATTCTCAAATCCAGATACCCCAGACAAAACCTTTTTCTTTCCTTTTCTTTTTTACTTTTTACTCATTTCACTCCTCCCATTAATGCATAGTGTTGCTGTTTTCCTGTCTGTCTGCTTTACTGCTGTTCCAGACTTCCTTTCTCATACAGTCACAAAAAATATTATTAATAACTGGCCAAATATGTAGCTTGAGAGAGTCAGAGATGGATGGATGGATAGATGTTTAGATAAATTAACAATAATTTACAAAGGTCAAAAACTGATACTGCATTCAGAATAGAACATAGACAACATATCAAATGTCAAAAGTGAGACATTTTGAAATGTAATGCCAAATATTGCTCTTTTGACAGCATGTGACAGCAATACGTCTCAAAAAAGTTGGGACAAAGCCATGTTTACCACTATGAGACATCCCCTTTTTTCTTTACAACAGCCTGCAAATGTTTGGGGACTGAGGAGACAAGTTGTTCAAGTTGAGGGATAGGAATTTTAACCAATTCTTGTCTAATGTAGGATTCTAGTTGCTCAACTGTCTTTATTGTCATATCTTCGGTTTTATAATGCGCCAAATGTTTTCTATCTGGACTGTGGACTGGCCAGTTCAGTACCTGAACCATTTTTCTAGGCAGCCATGATGCAGTATGTGGTTTGGCATTGTCATGTTAGAAAATACAAGGTCTTCCCTGAATAATGTTGCCCTTCCAGATGTGTAAGCTGAGCATACCACACGCACTAAAGCAACCCCATAGCATCAGAGATGCAGGATCCAATACAGAAGCATACTTGTATGTGATGCAGAGATTCTTCCAGATTCCAGTAACCTTTGATGATATTATGCACTGTAGACGATTATATGTTCAAACTCTTTGCAATTTTACACTGTCAAACTTCTTTCTGATATCGCTACACTATTTGTTGGCGTAGAATTAGGGGGATTGGTGATCCTCCTCTTATCTGTTACTTCTGAGAGCTACTGCCACTCCAAGATGCTCATTTTATACCCAGTCATGTTAATGACCTATTGCCAATTGACCTAATAAGTTGCAATTGTTTGTACCTTTAACTTTTGCAGCCATTTTTTTGTGTTGCTGTCACAGAATTTCCAATTAAGCATGAAATTTTGACATTTCATTGAATACAATATCAGTTTTTGAGATTTGTAAATTATTGCATTCTGTTTTTATTTACAGTTTGTTCTTTGTCCAAACTTTTTTGGAATCACATTTTTAAATAGATAGATAGATAGATAGATATATATATAGATAGATAGATAGATAGATAGATTATTTACACAACATCAGTAATGGTATAGGTAAATATACTATATAATGAAATAAATTACATTTATTCATGATTACATTTATCTATCAGAAAAGTCTAGATGTTCAGTCAGAAATTCGTTTGACTCATTTTAGATTCATTTGTTGCAGTGCTAATATAAAGCTATAACTTACTAATTTATTTACATGCAATAAAAGGCATAAGAGCTTGGGTTCATTTTTATGAGGTTTACATGTTCTGTGGGGTTTTTTTCTGGGTGCACGGAGTTCATTCAAGAACTCTATAAAAGCACCACCTATGGACTAACTAAATTGAACGTCATCTTTTTGTACTGACTATATTGCTTTTATATCAGTCTTTTTGGACGTTCAAGCCCCAACCTCTTGGTGCATGGTGCTGAGGCAAGAGATCTGCAGTCTCTGAAGCGCTTTCAGATTAACTCATCACCCATTTATTAGGCTGTCAGACGTTGATGGCAGACTTTGGCAATGCAAATTCAAATGCATGTAAATTTCCCTTGTGGCTGAATACCGAATATGGTGGCGCTGTCAGCGGGTGACATACAAGAGTTGCATTACAAACCTTAGAAATACATCAGAAGTAGAGAGCTCATGTATTAATAAACTGCAAATAGACAAATGGCACAAACACATGTTAATATAGCATTATTATAATGCCTTTTATTTCTATATGTGTAAAAAAATGAGTAAATGGGAAAAAAAAACACAAGCAAGAAGTAAGAGAGAGCGGAAAATAGAGTGAGAGCTAAACCGGATACTTGTAGAGGATGTTGAATGTTTTGTCAGGATGCCCCTCCAACAATTAACAATTAAATGTCAGTGGCATGACCCGATGGGGATATCAACTCCACTGCAACTTACAGGAGCAGTGAACCAGTACCCTGGTTTGTCAAGTTCACTTCATTTCACAGTGAAGTGATTAGGAGCATGAAGGAGACATCTGAAACTGTGCACTATAACTAGAGAGAGTTTGTTGTGCAGTTTCCTAATTGCTATAAACCATCTCTCTTAATGAAGAATCAAAGTTTTATCATTTTAGAATTAGACAAAATATATAGCAGGTAGTATCTATGAATCTAAAGATATTCATGAAAATACCTGGGTCACTACCTCATTAACTAACTGTTTGTAGTATGAAAGCGCATTATAAATTTATTTAAACTGAATTTAATTTAAATATTGAACAATGATCCCATCTATGCAAACATTCATGCATCCCTTCAACACTGCTTTACTCTGGTCAGGATTAAAGTGGATTAAATCTTACACGCAAAGCAAGAGTTTATCATCCAAGTCCTGGATGAGACACCAGTTAAACACACCATGCACCATGTAAATAAACATGTGAAATTTACAATCTCCACTTAATGTTCTGCTATAATGAATTCAGAGAATCCTAAAAACACTTTGTGTACATGAGTATGACATGATGCACTGTCCCAGGCTCAAGTTGAAACCTGCAACCATGGAGATGTGACATGGCAATGTTACCCTCTGTATCACCAAGCCTCAAGTCTCGAGTAGTTTTATTGTCATTTCAGCCATATACAGTGTTACAGTACACAGTGAAACAAAACAACGTTCCTCCAGACCAAG
>JAOUQV010000046.1:2567087-2583346 GCA_028565295.1 Aspidoras spilotus
GGCGCATCTGTGACCAAGACAGCAAGTCTTTGTGATGTATCAAGAGCCACTTTGGGGTGTTTTGGAGAAGCAAGTCACACAGACATGAGGAAGCCCTGGGACATAAAGCAGCAAGCCACTCCACCATCAACAAACCTGAGTGATCTCGTGAGAGTGGCCTGGCGACTGCATCCAAACATCCCAGTTTACCAAAACACTCTATGATCATGAACTCTCCAGCTCTTAGCCCTGAACTATATATGGAGACTATGAAGGATATTCTTGATTAAATAAATAGATTTTCACTGTTTACTGCTTTAAAAGCAAGCAAGAGTATTTTATAGTCAATACGAAATTTGACTGGTAGCTAGTGCAGTGTAGATAAGACGGGGTGATATGTTCATATTTGTGGTTTCTTTTGTGTGAAACTTTTTAATGATACAAAATGCCCCTGTAACTTTCAGTTTTCCAACATATTTATAACTATGATATCTGTCTCGGATAGTAACCTTCTTTTGTGAGCTTACTTAATGCGGAATGGCTGGATTTGGAACATGGCTAGAAACATCCTATGGACACCCTCACACCAATACACAGAAATGTACAGACTTTTTAAATCTTTTATCCCCAAATGAGTCCGGTCCCTCTCAAGGTTTCTAACTCTTATTATCTCCTCTATCATAGGTTTTTCATTGTCCCCATCCGGCTTGCTCATTAGTGATAAAAAAGTAACTTATTTAAACTTCATGATCATATCCTGAATGTAATTTCTGTATAGATTGTGACATTGTGCCATTGTAATTGTAATACAAGAAATATAATTTAATTGAATTTAAAATATATAAAATTATGTTTACACGCTGTGGACATTTTCACTGACCAATTTAAAGTTCTTGTCTTCACAATTTGGGTAAGCACAGGTTAGCAGATTCTTTGGATGGTGCTGTGAGCTTTGGACTTTCTTCCTCTGTCATGTAGGGCTGCCATCACTGATCCAAGTATTCCAAGATTTCTTTCCCCGACCCTAAAATGTCTACAGATTTCTGCTAAATGAGTGGATTATGTATAAGATTTAAACAGAAATATGTATTTACATTATTCATTAAATGTATAAAAGGGTGGCACATTAAAACTCAGTAGAAAATATTTTTTGTTTAACAATGGAATTTCCTAAAAAACTTCAAAACAAAGATGCATTTCCCACTTTTGCTGTTGTTTACTAGCCATCAGCTCAGAAATTCCCTGTGTGCTTGTGTGTTCTGATTCATTACCGTCTCACTGGCTAATCGCCTTGAATCCATTATCATTAGTATGTCTTATGCAGGTACGTGTGCATGTGCATATATGAGCGTGTCTGTGTGTGTGTATGATGAAATGGTCCTGGTCCAGCATTTGGTGCGATCAGGAGTCTTCGCTCCAGAGCAGTTGCCGTTGAACAACACCTGCTCCTAGATTTCTGAGACCCAGCGGCACATGTCATGCAACACTTGTTCTGTCAGAATGTGCTGCAGCCTGCAGTCACTGCCAGAAAAGCCCCTGGCTCCTGCGGGCAGATGCCTAGACTTGTCCCTTTTCTTACACACACACTTGTAAAACCACACACATACACTCACACTTAGTACTCCTTCTTACCCTTGTCTCTCTAACTCGCCCCTGAAGGTCATCCAGGTCTGGGTTTCATCTCTGAGGCCAGGCAGGAAGAACACGCAGGATGGACTGGCTCTGCAGATTCACCCGTCAAGCATGGCAGATAGGGCACTGCCTATTCCATGTCACTCCCGACATGATATCCTCCAGCGTGTTGAAGCCAGACACTGTCTACCTGCATTATGAATGAGATCTCCCCTGATTTCCATCACAGACACGAGGTTCAGACGCAAGACATTACATTTTTTTTTCTTTTGTCATTTTGAAACTGGGCTTTTGGTGATGTGGACTAGTGTTTGAAACCATCGTGGCTGAATGAAGACTCGGGCCAAAAAGAACAAATTATCCTGTGACATTTAAAGAGTATGCAGCTGTATGATTTTAAATTAATAGGTACATGAACATTTACACCATCAGTCTTAAAATGATGCAGATTATATTTACTTTAACCATTAACATGGACAAATAAAAAAACAACCTTATATTTAGCAGTCTAAATTTACAACAGTTATCAGACTTTTCAGACTTGAATGATGTGAATTATATTTACTTTTCACTGCTTTTTAATGTTGCATTTTACTACTACTACTAATAATACTACTACTAATAATTATAAATAAATAAAAATTAATATATACTACTACTATTACTACAACTACTACTACTACTATAATTATTATTAGTATTATTATTATAACAGTAATAATTAATATTAATAATAATAATAATGATAATGATGCAAATTATACTACTACATATAATAATAAAAGTATTATTATTATTACTATTACTAATAAAATCAATAATCATGATCATTATTTATAATTTCTCATTGATAAAAATCCACCCTATCCATTATAACGTGGTTATACCAGAAAAAAAATTAATACAACTTTGTAATAAATAGCAAATTATTACTTCTACTTCTACCACTTAAATATTACACTACTACTACTACTACTACTACTACTACTAATAATAATAATAATAATAATAATAGGTATAAGAAGAAGAATAATATTAATATAAATAATAATAAGAATACTGTTAGTACAACTAATAATACAAATAATATTACTACTAATATTACTATTAATAATAATTATAATTATACTATTACTAATAATAATATTGTTACTACTACTACTACTACTACTACTATTACAACTAATAATAAAAATGTAATTACTACTACTACTACTATGGATAATAATAATAATAATACTTCTCAAGTATCAAAATCCACCATGTCCAAATAATGTGGTTACACATTATAAATACTAAATAAAAGAAAAAATACTAAATTAATTCAAATAAGCAACATTATTTCTACTACTACTACTATACTACTTCTACTATTACTTTTCAGCTCAGTCAGTTTATCTCTATCCGTCGGAGCACTACTGTCCCATCCATCACCTGGGTATGTCACTAACTATGAGTACCGCTATAATAATAATAATAATAATAATAATTTCTCAAATATCCTTATAAACATTAAGATAGAGATATGGTTCATTTATTAGTCCTCAATGGGAAATTTCATTTGTCCAACAGCAAAGTAATACAAAAAATAAATAAATAAATACAAAATCACAAAAGGATATATATAATAAAATTATTATAATAGGATATACAAGCATAGCTTTGAATTTAATGATTTCAGATATCCAGTCACAAAATAAAAAAATATCATAATAATAAAAATCTAAAGTCACAAACACTGTTTATACCATAATATGCTTAGAGTCCTATATCTTCAGTTTTTTTTAATTATTATTTTCGTACTCAGTCAGATGAGCAGTTACAAAGAGCATTATTTATCATACAGGAGTGTGTTATATCGCAGTTTGAACTGTCAGCTTGTAGAGCAGCATGAGCCAGGTTTGACCCCTTTCACTTAGAGACAAATCACAGAAATGTCATGTTTAGTAAACAGAGTAAAGCAAACATGCAGGACATGGGACCTAAAGTTTATTAGTGTGAAGTCTAATATGATATACATCTATTGTATATTTTTCCTTCTTAATAATTTTCCTTCTTGTTAAATATATTCTAATGTAATCTCTGACCACATGTAAACTGGTTGTCATTAAAAACACCATGCTTAGTCTCGTTTATATGCTGATTCTAGTTGTACAGACAGATTTGAGCTTACGATGGCAATGGTCCTAATTATGTTTTATCGCCTGCAGTGATATTTTTCAAGTGTCTTTTCTGTGTTCTTTGGAAGACCAATTAGCACTGGAAACCTTGCAAACATCGCATAATGAGTATACTCAACCCTGGTGGAAAGCAAATACAACGACTCTGTAATAAGAAGCTTACATCCGCATTTTCTTTCTCTGCACGCCAGCTGGCTTTGACACACCATAAAACTGAAGAACAAGAGCGAGAAGCCTCTACACGACAAGCTGTCCCTCTTTCAGTATGTTTAGGCAGCAAAGACGTCCAGTTGTGCAAAACCTGCCTTGTGACGTAGGAAACGTGCAAATTCAATTGCAGAGCAGTTGGAGATTTTCTTAGGAGCATTATAAATTAGGTTAAACTAATAGGATTACTAAAAATGCAACCGTTTAGTTATTTTTTGGTATTTTAAGTATGTCCTGGCCAAAAACGCCTCTGGCAGCTTGGCGTTTGGGGAGTGCTGTTTTGAAGCACAGATCTGCACTTGTCTCCTTATCACTGGCTCAATGTGCCACATGTTAGTCTTGCTGCTTTATTGAAGATTTCCTCCCAAATCTGTATTGTTTTCACTAATTCATTGCCCTGTCAATCTTTCATGGCTTTGGGGAGAAAGTGGCACTTAAAGCATTATTTATGACTTGATTACCAATCAGAGCAGAAAAAATAAAGAAAGAAACAGTCAATTTCTTGATTTATATCTAGAGGCAACTTAGTCTACCTGCCAATGTAGACTGCAAAAAAACAACACAAATACCACCAGGACAAGCAATATTTATTCATTAATTTGCAATAATTGTTTTACATATCAGGAATTATTGAATATTTGATGGGGTACTTCCTGGATAAGATACCAGTTAATCACATTAACACATTCACAAACTTATTTGTCCCCAGTGGCAGTTTATTATACACAAATAAAAATGCAGAATGGCACACAAACCTGTAAAACACTCCCTCAATCAGGAGCTCCACACTCTGTCTCTAAGTAACATCGATATAATCTTCATTGGCCTGACAACAGAACTATCAAAGGCGCCATATTTGATCAGTATAGATAATCAATTCTCCCTCTCAGAGACAAGTTTTTTTTGTGTTCTGCTCTTCATTTGACACTCAATACCAGTGTCTAGGCCCCTAGAGCATACTGTTTGGTCAAAAGTGGCCTGGAGTTCTCATTCTCCTCACCCTGTATTTGCTAGCCATCAGTGCATTTAAAAAAGCGAGATTGACCCTCTTTATGAAGCCTGGGAAAGGAGCGATGAAAAGAGGCTGGAGGATATGCAGCTCAAAACATCAGCCCAATACAGCAGCCGCAACAGTTCAGCCTGAGGATAACAACCCATCGTAAGCACATGAAGAGACCGTCTGATCTCCAGAAGGATGTTTAAAGCATAGTGTGTGTGAGAGAGAGGGAGAGTGAAAGAGAGAGATATGGGCAAGAAATACAGTGCCTTTGAGAGATGTCAGGATCATGAATGTCAGTCTCATCCCACCTACGCACTGCGTTTAGAGCACACGTCCCTTCTCATGCCGAAGAAATGAAGAAAGACAAATTTATCAGTGTCCCGATAAAGAGACAAGAAGCACTGGCAGTTATAAAAAGATAATCTACAGAGCACGCAAAAAATCCATAAATGAACACTGATATTGACGCAGACTTAAAGAAACAGAAAAACTTGCCCTGGTCTAAACTGCTTTATCGTTTTACTGTATAATGGAAGCCCTTTGGAGATGTGTGTCTCCTTCACACATTTTCTGATCTCTGATTAGAACCATAACCACCTTGAGAACAGCATCTGTACGTAGAGTTTCCCTTTTTCTGTTCAATATCAAAGCCAATCCAATCCCACATAAATTCATACCATAGGTTTTCTATTAGTAATAAGCATTTTTTTTGCATTTCTCACCACAGGCAACCGGTGAAGGTGTGTTATTGCACTTGTTTGATCCCACATCATGAAACGATCAGGCTGCTGATACTGAATAAAGCTGACAGGCCGAGGTCTAGGCATCACACAACCCTTCCTTTCCATGCTTCAGCATCCACTGATGGTTGATAGATATTTCCTGCTCATTACAGCAGCCATGCACAAGCTCAAATTACACATTTTTCAAATCTTATAACAACATAAAAAAATTTTACACCTTCATGGACTCCCAAATGTTTCTATTTTGCCACTGGTAATTTTGTAAGTACTGTAAAGCCTTACAGTGTTGTGGGGCGGAAACTCTTGGAAACTAATGGATATAAAAATCAATCTTTGTGATGTTTTATTTTTAGTCTGTGTGTATCAGTTGAAACACTCATTGAGTTACAGACATCCACTTCCAAGATAAATCTGAGTAAAATTGGTGAAATTGACGAGAGGAGTTGAAGAGTTGGCAAAAAAGCAATTTCCACACCTGAGAGGAACTCTGGGGAAACCTCTCTTTAAATCTAAATAAACAACATTGATATCAACATCTGAAGTATGTTTTCCACCAATCCACATCTACACCTTTACTTTATCTTTCACTCTTTCATTCCATTTTCTCTGTACGTGCTCCCTATACCACCCTTTTTTCAACAGTTTATGCTTTACATTGACTTATTTGAGAAAAGAATTATGAACACAGAGCAAGAAATATTGCTCCTGTTTTTCTATTTATTTCCTGTCTAACTCCATGCATCATTACTACATTATTACTATATTTTAACTCATGTTAGTTACATTTAAATAAAGTTTAATTAGCTATTATATGTGCATCTGAAACTAGAGAAAAACAGCACACACAAACACACACACACATCAGCATATAATGGCAGTGGGATATTAGATACTTTGGTTTTCTTGTCAGATGTATAAATCATCACTGACTCACAATTCTGCCTTTTTCTGCCTCCAACCTGCTGTCAACACACACTAAAAACCCTGCTACCTTTTTTGCAGGAAAGACAGTCTGGGTCAACACACTGACCTTTTTTAGACTGGCTTTGACCTCTCAGGGGTACTAGCCACTTGCCTTCCTGCTCCGGATCTGGGGCAACTTGTGGCAGTGACATGTGATCTCCAGGGTGTTGAGAAAGGTGAGAAAGGCCAACAACTCCATCAGTACCTCAGACTGAGAGGAAATTCTGGTGGCTGGCATTATGGAGCTGGCACACACAGATCAGATTTCTCTTTAAGTGCGCAGGACGCTTCAGAATTGTTCGTATCAACAATATCAAGACATTAATATTCATATTAATGTTTATATAAAAAAATAAAGCTATATTGTGATAAAACATTCCTGAGGCTAACTACAATTTTAATTCATGGGATGCTAATATGGCTAATATGGGTTAGTCCACTTTATTGATCAATTAAACCATACAGATGTCATAATCATCTTTTATAAATAAGCTGACACATACCCGCTGAAGCAGCTCTGCTAGCTTGTCTTGCTAGTTAGACACACACTCTCTGTCATTTAGCCAGCCGGCTAAATGTTTCTTGTCGGTTCCTCTACTATTATTACACCAGTGCTACTGTGGTAGAAGAACATCCCATAAGTACGGCTGTTTCTAACACTGCCACAACACACCTCCTGATTTCAATTCTCTGTCCACAGTCAAAGTCATTTAAGTGGCTCTTTTTACTTAAAGCTGATAATTGTTGCTTTCTGCGATGCAGTGGAAAGATTATGTGACCCAATTGAGAAGAAAGTACCAACTGGGGCATTTTATCTGTGATCATTTGCCACGGTGGTGCAGTGGATAGCGCTACTGCCTCACAGCAAGAAGGACCTGGGTTTCTCGAGTGGGACGACCCTAGAAATTTCTGTGTTGAATTTTCTACAGGTGCTCCAGTTTTCTTCTGCATTACAAAGACATGCATTTTAGGTTATCTGTGTCTCTAAAGTGCGCATTAGTATGTGTTTTGGGACAATGACCATTGTTAAAAGCACTTATAAATAAAATTGAATTGAATTGAATGTTTCTGACAACCTGTCTACGGTTGTTCCTGTTCTTGTGCCCAGAGTTGTCTAGTGGGCACCGGCTGGCCCGCGACCCTGTGCATGTTAGGTCAAAGATGGACGGATGGTTGGATCATAAGGCCCTTTGCTAATTGTTCCTAATCCAGAGATAATTCAATATTTAATACAAACTTTTCATGTTATATTTCACACTGTTGAAATTTTTGGTTGCAATTTAGTTTTAATTTTGCTATATTTTATATTTTATAAGATTTTAAAAAATAAATTGCCCGTAATTGGAAAAATATGTATACAAAGACAATGTAGAGGTCACGTATGGTGTAAAACTGCTATGTAGATCACACATTTAAATGTTAATTCAAAAATAAAGACCCTCTTTCTCTGCTGTTATCATGTACACCTTATGATTTGCACCTGGGCAAGCCTGATGCCCCAGATGACCATATGGATGTGCCAGAAAACACACACATTCATTAACACACAAATGTGCACATGTAAATAAAGCACCTGGAAATAAGCAAGAACACAATCATGCACCTGGAAATATCCCTTACCCACAATGCCCATGTGAACAAGAGGGACAAGACGGAAAAAGAGCACCTGGGGCATTCTGGGTAATCATAGTAAATATAAAACAGACAGAGACAGATAAAAAAAGAAATGAGATGAGATGGTGGTGGATCCCAGCTGGGCTATATACAGTACATGCACAAAGAACTGATATGATCATACGAGTGTACGAAGGTTGGAATATTCATAAAGAGCTAATCTAGAGCAAAGTCTGCCAGTAATAAGACTCCCATTATCCTCGTCTCCATATACATTTTGGATCTGTCATCTCCAGGCTTTAATGGTGTCATATTTTTCTTTTATTTGACCATTATACCATCTGCATTTCTTAAGCGCTCACCTGTGGGTCTGTGGTCTGTTGTTCCGGCTTGTGAAAAATCTATTTTGCACGTTTTATTTGATTACTTTTAACTTTTATTTTTCTGAGGCAGTACTTTAGTGTGCTAAAAGACAGGCAGATGCCTTACTAAAAGGTGATTATTGTCAAGGGCCCGCTCCCTTGCCAACACCTGTTCCATGGCAATTTACTTGTTTACTGACAAACTCAGAAGGTGATAATTTATCCCAGCCTGTTCTTTGTTTCCTGCCCATGTTCCCACTGTTTTATATAGCAGCACAACCTGGCTCATGTTTGTGTGTGTATGTGTGTTTGTGTGTGTGTGTAAACCATGTTTCTTGAGGGGACCAAATGCTCTGTACAAAAGGAATATATAATATTATTTGAACTTTTTGGGGACATATTGCTGGTCCCCATAAGGAATCAATGTAACATTTCGAACATTCTAATATAAGAGACAAAGTGGTTCCATTAATATTAATAACATTCATAATCCTCACAAGTATTGTATATCATTATACAAAGCATTTAAGTGAACTCTACGTGTATAACATCTTCTTATACACTTTGGCTATATATATATATTCATATTTCCATAATTCCATTTATAAATTATAACTTGTTTACTATACACATTCGTTACACACAGACTGATATATTTCAAGTGTTTATTTCTTTTGATTTGATGATTATAACTGACAACAAATAAAAAACCCAAATTCCGCATCTCAGAAAATTAGAATATAACTTTAGACCAATACAAAAAAAGATTTTTAGAAATATTGGCCACCTGAAAAGTAAGAACATGAAACGTATCAACATGTACAGTACTCAATACTTATTTGGGGCTCTTTTTGCCCGAATTAGTGCAGAAATGCAGCGTGGCATGAAGTTGGTCAATCTGTGGTACTGCTCAGAACCAAAGGTTGCTCTGATAGTGGTCTTCAGCTCTACTGCATTGTTGGGTCTGTCTAATCGCATCTTTTTCACAGTACTGCATAGATTTTCAATAGTGTTTAGGGTCAGGTGAGTTTCCTGGACAATTAAGAACAGGGATACCATGGTCTTTAAACCAGGTACTTCTAGCTTTGGCAGTGTGTGCAGCTGGAGTCAGTGCTTAAGAACCACCATGCACAGATATATGCAAAACATGGGTTTCAGTTGTTCTTAATTGTCCAGCAAACTCACGTAACCTTAACACTATAGAAAATCTATAGGGTACTGTAAAGAAGATGAGATACGCCAGTCCCAACAATGCAGAACAGCTGAAGGCCACTATTGGAGTAACCTTGGCTCTCATAACATCTGAGCAGTGCCACAGACTGATTCGGGCAAAATTTTCCGAGATACTGAATAATATGTTATGTTATAAACATCAAATGAAAAGAAATAAACACTTGAAATATATCGGTCTGTGTGTAATGAATGTGTATAGTAAACACATTTCACTTTTTGAATGAAATTATCAATTATTTTATTAAATAATTTTATGACCAGCACCTGTATGTATATATATTACATATTTTACTTTACATTTTAAAGTCGGCCATTCTGGATCCAACTTTAGTTGTTTCAATGCGAAGAGGGTCATGTGGCACATCAAACCTATAGAGAATTTCACAAGAAAAACATTGATGTGCTTGGTTTTAACGTAACTTTATTTTTTCACAAGTTGTTTATACGCTTCTCTTTGATTACAGCCATTCCCATGTTGCAGAGGTTAACACATGAGGAGCGGATAGAAATTGTGTTGCTGTCTGGTGAACGGTTCATAGCAGCAAATTTCAATGTGAAACACCCTACGAGACCACCCATCTCCCATGCTATAGTTAGCAAACTGCTTGCCATGTTTCATGAAACTGTTTCAGTGTCGGATTTGCCAAAATGTATACGCATGAAAACTGTCACTAAGGAAAAAAACATCAATGGCTGTCCTAGCTTCCACTTGCTGCATGTCACTGGGGAGTGGCATTAGTCAAACATCCCTTCGTTGGATATTAGCTACTCACAAATGGCACCCTTACTAACTCCAGCTGCTGCAGTATCTCAACGAGGATAACCCTCAGGACCCTCAGTTTACACAGAACATTTGTTTAGTGATGAGGCAAACTTTTAAGTGAATGGTAAAGTTAACAAACTAAACCACCGCTATTGGTCTGACACTAACCTACATTGGATAGATCATTTTAAGATATTTGGAAGACAAAAATTGATGGTATGGTGTGGTATATAGTACAAAGATAATGGGGCCATTCTTCATCAATACAAACCTCAAGCCCACTGGATATATGAAAAAGTGGTAAATGATGATGTGTTTTCCCCTTTATGTACTAATGACATTAATGACTCTTTATGACATGTTCCCTGAGTTTTTCCAGCAAGATTACACCACTACATTATGGGAGTCAGGTCCGAGCATTTCCTGGAAAGTAGATTGGTCGTCGTGGGCCAGTTGAATATAAATTGTGTTTATACATAAATGAGTATACCCTTTTGTAACATTTTAATTGGTGTCTCAATAAAAAAACAGAAGAAAATTTCTAGAATTTTGAATAAATATCTTCATAGGATATTTGTTTGACCCATTACCATTGTAGTAAGTTTAATAATATAACTTTAATAACTATTAACTATAACAAGTTTAACAATAAATATTTGATTTGTCTTACTAAAAATTAATACATTCCACAAGTACTATATCTAATATTTAGTTAAATATTTGATTTGTCTTACTAAAAATTAATACATTCCACAAGTACTATATCTAATATTTAATTTATTTTTAATAAACATCTTCCTACAAGGTTTTCTTCAGTGTGTACTGATTTTTGGTCTTGAATGAATTTATTAGGATTATTACTTTTTGTGTGAAAATGAACTGAAAATCAATGGAAGTATTTTGTAGTATTAGATCCCACAGAAATATTGATTCTGAAAAGAAAATCAAAGTTTTCTGAAACATCTGTTTGTGTTTGGTGCACTTTATTCTCAGCACTGTATATCTACACTATATTGTCAAAAGTATTTCTGAGGTCACACACTGATGTTGGACGAGAAGGCCTCTAATTCATCCCAAAGATGACATAAAAGTCCTATTTAGTAAAGACATACAATATTATTTAATTTAATATGGACTTTTTTAATGAATATTCCTGTACAAACTGCTGATGTTAATACTGACTGCTGGCAGCTCTGTCTCTCACCTCTAATCTTACCACTCCTGTCTCACATTCTGGCAGTAAACAATAAAAATAAAAGAACCTTACTTTTGTGGAGCGGAGTAGATGTCCATCTCTCTCTGGGTGATGAGGTATTAAAAGTAGCGGAGCCTAGCATGCCTGAATTGGCAGTTTGGGTTTTTACACTGGATGACTTTTTCCCCACTTGTGTGCATTTTTATTAGACCTGATTTTGCCACTAGAGATGAGACTTTTCTGCCAATCCTGCTACAATTGCAGGAGTCCTATCAGCGGAGTGACCAGAACAGTTGTGTTGAGTAGATGGATCATCAGTGTGCCATTTGTAGTCACACCAGCTCTGTTAATGTATAGTTTTATGCAGATGGGGAGTTTTCAGGATTAAAGGGAGTATTGCATGTGATTTTGAAGGTGGACAGTGAATGAAAAAGCCTGTAATTGTACTTTTGCTTGCCAAACAAGGCACTGTGAAGTTAAAGTTACCTTGTGTCCTGTTAATCGAAGCAATCGAATGCTACCTCCTGCTAATGATAGTCCTAATGCACTAAGCCCTTTATTGATGTTATGAAGAAATCAACATTTCTACTCATGCAATACACAATACCATAATCAGTTGATATCTTTTTATTTTTTCAGTTTTACAAAGAAAAAAACATGCTTGCGCAAACTGTAATTCGGTTATACACTTTTATCGCATATGTGTGGGATTAAAAGACTGAAAATGGATCTCACTTGCTGCCCCATCTCATTCATACCAGAGGCAATTATTCTTTAGTTTGGATTAGGGAAATATTTTAGTTCCTCAAGAATATGTCAAATCTACCCCAGGTCCATGGTCTGATTAAGATTACATGTATGTAACAGATACCAAATCCCAATTGACAATTTAGACGCATGTGATTTATCATACAACCCACTTCAGTCCCGCACCTGAATCTGATACAGTAAAATTGTGCAGCTCATATCAGTAATCAGGATGTACAATTAAAGATGTACAATTTTAAGTTGAGAAACTATATTTGCTCTTGGTTATGAAGAAAAAATTATCTTTATTCTACACTGAACAACCAGTGGATTAGGAAGACCTGGCAGATGATATATCACTGTTAAATTACTTCTTCTTTGTCTTTCGGCCACTCCTTTCATCGGTGGTTGCCACAGCGAGTCAATCATCACTGAAGAACTCGCATCATTGATTTGGCAAATGTTTTTCGCCGGATGCCCTTCCTGACGCAACCCTCACCATTTACCCTGGCTTGGGACCGCCACTAGAAATTGTGCTCTCTAATGGCTGGTTTATCACTGTTAAATTATTAATTTAACTAATTACTATTAATAACTGTGATGGTTTACTGCAATGATGTTCTCCGTGGGATAGAGAGATTTATGTTGCACTGCAGTAGGCAATGTTTATCAGCTGAGGATGAATGGAGCGACTTGAGAGCCAGTGTTTCTGGAACGGCTGCACTTTACCGCACCACAGAGGAAGAACCATCAACAAAATTCCAGTTAAGGTCATACAGTGGCTAGCCACATCTGGCTGATGTAAGAGGTGATTGTTGAACTAGTTAGGTGAATTAGTGGACCTAACTGTATGGGGCATGGGTCGACTTTCTTATGTTACAAGCTCGCAACTTTGGGAAGTCTGTTTCCCAATGGATGTGATGTAATTACAAATGTGGACCAGCCCATTATTAGCTAGGTGATCCTAATCCATTGATGAGTTTTGTATCCCTAATTTAGTTTCTTTTAAATGTAAATAGTCATTTAAGTGGGAGTCATAATGCAATGAAGTTTTCATCTATATATTGCTGTCATTGCACAGAGAAACGTTGTATATTTGTTATTAATTTAATAAGTGATGTTTAGATGCTAAAAGGAGTCCAGGTGTGTGTGTAGCTGTGTGGCATTAGGGGGTATTTGTGTCTACATGAGTATGTGTGTGCATCAGGTGGGCTTGAACTGCCTCATTTGACACAGCCAGCATGTGTTCTGGACGTGTCGTAACCTGAGCAGCAGGACTGTGTTGCCTAATGATAAAGAACTGGCGTCTGCCACCTAAATTATCATAATCAGTTTACCCTCCGTACACCCCCACAACACTGCTGCACCTCTGCAACCTCCGCACACTCTTTACTTTCACAGAGACGGAGCAAGTATGCCAAGTAACACTCTCACACCATAAATAGCCAGATCCAGTAATTTGATTTGAAGAATAAGTGCATGCCCACCCAGCAACTCATGGCGTGAGGGCAGGAATAACACTAGAAAGGGTGCCAATCCATAATAGTGCAGACACACACAATCACACACACATTCACATACTAAAGGGAAATTTAGCGACATAAATTAACCTATCATGCATGTCTTTGGAACGCATGAGAAAACCAGAGTACTTGTAGTAGTTTGTGCATCCAACCCCCAACAAAATAATTATTTCACTTTAAATCATGTGTGTGCTTTTTTTTACAATTTGTCACAAAATAGACAAATATAAGTCACTTTCAGATTAATATTATTTAAGATTGCTATTGAATACAGGGAACACACAGTGCCTAGCTTATTAAGTGTTCACCTCCTGCCTTCAGTGGACATTCAATCTAAACAAATATATATCTGCTTGTTTGTTAGGATGAATAATATTTGTTTAGTTGTTTGTCAATCACTTTCAGGAGTCGGGTCAACTAATGCAATATTTTATTTGATTTATTTTTATTTATATATTTTAGTTTCTTGACACGTGTTAAAAGACCGAAAGCTCATTTAAGACCATTATACTGTATTTAACTATTAATAGCTAAAAATTGCAATGGGTTTTTAAATATTAAATTTAAGAAAAGGGACTGCTTTACTATCATCATCACTTCTGATTCTCACGTGTTCATGTTTATGATAACATAAATACAATGTTTATTTATAAAACGAATATATTTATCAATTCCCAAAAAATGGCATATGGCTGCAATGAATTTAGAGAACAGAAAGAGGTAATAGTGTCATGTGTGCCATTCTGGCCTGCATCTCTAGTGCAAGAGCCAGCATCTTTACCCAACCTGAGTAATAATAAATAATGGCCCCGTTTAATTGTTGGCTGTGGCCAGCAGCCTGTGCCATAAGACATCAGAGGCAATTTGCAGTCAACACGCAGACCTGCTTCATCTAAAATATTATCAATGAGCTTGTCAAACCTGGCCCTAACCTCCTTTTGTTATTTTCAGCAGTAGCCTCTGTAGGATCCTTTGCTCAGTCCTGGCTAGAACCCTGCTTTCCCTGTAGACTAGCAACAGGATGTCATACACCTGTTTTGCTTAAGGCTGGCACACCGTTCGCTTTCTGGCTGCACTGGCATTGGCCCATACGCTCACCCAACTGGCCGTATATGTCAGGATGTGAAATGATGGTTGTTGTAGGTGCAGCTGTTGCATAATAAGAGTGCCAGGGGCTCAAGCATCCCACTGTGAGCTTTAATTTGCTCGCACTTTCTCTCTGTCTCTCTCTGCCCCTCACCTTCTCTAGGCCTCTGCAGATGTAGCAAGGCCAGCACCCTCACACAGATGGGTCTCTGCCCAAGGCAGTTTGTATGTTTGTATGTATGTGTGTGTGTGTGTAGTTTGATGGTACAACAAAGACCTTAATCTAAAAGAAGCACACTATACTGCATCATCTAGCTTCTGGCAGTGGGAATTCCTGTCTATTTTTTGCACACTTTAACATTTGCTGTGCTGTATAGTAAAATAATGACAGCTCAGAGAAAACTAAATTATTATAGTTTATCTAAATCCCTGAAATACACAAGACTGATTTGCCCTTTTTGTAATTTTATAAATTTACCAGATAATTTTCTTAGACAATATAATATAATATAGGACAAACTGTACATTGGAGCAGTAAATATACTTTTTGTTTAATGCTTTTTATAGGGTTTTATTTTTATTTGGGAAAATGTACATTATTTTGAAGCCATCTTTGCTTTGCACCATTTCTCAAATCAAACCAAATCAAACTGTATTTGTCTCATGGATAATCATACATAGATACATACATACATACAGTACAAGATATAGTGAAATGCACTTAACAACATCTGAACACCTAGATTAAATATATAATATGTATAAATGTAAATTTATTTAAATGAATCTTTAAAGGAGTATAAATTAGTCTGTGATTGTACACTGAACTGTACAATAATTAGCTGCTATGTTTTACTGAGTGTCTCAAAGAATTTGACACAGTTTGACACATATAGTATATATATAGTATATACAGGGATTGGACAATAAAACTGAAACACCTGTCATTTTAGTTCGGGAGGTTTCATGGCTAAATTGGACAAGCCTGGTGGCCAATCTTCATTAATTGCACATTGCACCAGTAAGAGCAGA
>JAOUQV010000046.1:2623210-2636971 GCA_028565295.1 Aspidoras spilotus
ATATATATATATATATATATATATATATATATATTTATACATATTGGTATGGATAAATGACAACTGAATATAACTGAATAAATAAAAAATAAGATTATATACTACAAGTAGCCAAATATCAAAATTATTATTATTAACCAATACATTAATACAATGTTCATAGAATTTATGAGTTAAATACTGTAAACATTGGTTACTGTAAAAAATACTGTAAAAATTTTTACTATTAAGAGTTTGTAGAAAATAATCATTATTATTTTAACATCAAATTCTACACATTGCCATATATAATAAATGTTAACTATTAAAGATTAAAGATAAATATTTATTGCATGATTCACTCAATCATGCAATAAATAAACTGTGCTATATAAGAACTAGCAGAATACTGATTTCCCTGCAAAACAAGTTGCTGTTAATCTTTATTGATTATAAGCACAGACACACTTTATTGATCTATTTTCTTTAGCTCACTGTAGTGTGTGTGCTTATTGTTCTTTTATGTAAAGCCTCTTTGGGTACCTTAAAAGATGGTATATAAATTGAATGTATTATTATTATTATTATCATTATTATTATTATTATTTATATGTCATCTTCGACTGACACGCTGTGGCAACCCCTGATAAAAGGGAGAGGCCGAAAGAAGAAGAAGATATGTCTAGCATCTTCGCTTTAAATTGTACTAGATATTTTTGGTAGAGGTAACTATTTTTTCATCCCTCATTCCTTACATAATAAAATGATGTTTAACAGCACTGGTGCATAATTCAATGCAAAATGCTTTTTTTCCTGACTGGCATGACCATGGGCATTGGCAGAGTTGATGGCACAAAGTAATAACTCTGTGTGTTAATTCTGTTTTCCAGCCAAGTTCTGCAGGGTCAAAACAGCTCACACTTCAGTGTTTTCCAACTATATCTCCAACATCAGTTTCACCTCTGAAATTGCCTAGTAATTAGCTGTTGTCTTGACCAATTGTGCTTTTGCAGAGAAAACATTAACTTCGGCACAATGTTTGCCCTGGAGGACATAAGTTGAGGAAGCCGGCTCTAAGCCACTTACCATACATTAAATCATGGGGTATCAGCTCCCAAAGGAAATTGTAAACAGCTATATTTTATACAACACAACACCATTTTGCAATCCTTTCACAGAATTACTCACCAATAAATCACACATTGCCCATATTCTTCCCTATTTCTGTCTACGGTGCCTAAAAACAACAGGTGTGGAGGATCCAGTGGAGGATATGGAGTGGTCTCTAGTGTTCAGGCTGCGAAAAACTCATCTGGAGAGTCTTGTCGGACTGGGACTTCTACTGGAATCAGTCATGAATCTCTCCCCAGGCCTACACATCACTTATTAACTCTGTGCCAGCAGCGCTGCTGCAGCTAACTCCTGCCAAATCACTCAGACACTGCCTTGTCTTTCCTTTTTCATTTGGTTGAAAACTTTGCTAGCAACAAATTATTATTTTTTTTACTCAGTGTGAAAAACGTAAATATTAATTTAAAAAGTTTTTATAACAGTAACATGACAACAGAGCTTTTCTTACTTTATATTAGAAAATAAAATAATAAAAAGATAAAATAAATGATTAATAGTAACTGATAATAATAATAATAATACTAATAATAATAATTTACATACTGATAAAAAATCTCATCATTTAAAATTATAGAATCTGATCGTATGGAAAACTGTTACATTTTATTATATTTAAATATCCATATTCTATGCTATTTACAATATTTATGTTCATTAAATAATAGTGTAAATGTAAAAAATCTAGAGAACATCTTTAAAAGCCCGATTAGGAGCACAAACACACAAAGAGACACATTGAATATTAACACCGATTTTTATGGCTATTATTGCTCCGTCATTTTAGGCCAGGCTTTGTGGGTGGTGGGAAATCCTACCATCAGCAGAAGATCATTTAAACACTTGAGTAAAAGCAGTGAACAGCCTCATTCTTTTCAGCCACAACTCCAAGGCCATGATCTTACTTGCAAAACTCCTTATTAGCTGCTTACCCTTGGGCCCTGCAACTGCTGTAAGAAGGCTTTTTGTGCCTCCTAGGTGGGCTTCTATTCAGGAGCGACAGCACCAAAGCCCAGTACTTAGCCTCCACAATCTCCTAAATTGTCCTGGAAGGTGCAACGTGTTCGGATTTGTCTAGGGCTGTTTTGTCCAATCCGGGGCACAGATGGGATAATGACTTTTACAAACAGCATTTTAAAGAGAGGAGGGGAAAGGAGAGAGAGAGAGAGAGAAATCATATGTGAAATGCACAAAGGCTCACATAAGCACATTGGGAGCTGCATCTGGAACAAACTAAAAAGATTTAGAAGCAAGCAGGCAGACCTGATGCAGCTGTTATGTGCAGGGGAGCATAAAAGGCTTTTCGGTGACAGCTGGTTCCTACTTCTCCTTCGGTTGTGGCGTGGCAAGGAGACAGCAGATTTGGGATTAGCCAATTCCTGCTACTCTCGCCCATCTGCCACCAAGGCCTCATCTTCTAGCTCTGCCATACAATAAAAAAGAGAGAGAGAGAGAGAGAGACTGCATAGACACAATCATCACCACCATAGCGCACACACAGATACACACAGCTCTCATAAACATATGCAGCAAAGCGAGTACTGCCGTCAGCCCCCCGAGCATGTTTTGTTGACATGCGGCCAGTAGAGAGCTCCTCTCATGCTGTAGCTTTGGGGCACATTTTGCGATCCACACATTTGCAGGAATACAAAATGTCGCTGCTCGAACAATGCTCCGGCCTAATTGGCCGAATTAACCGAGCCATGCCTCCCATCAACAAAATGATTAGCATAGTTCAGCTGGGAGAGTGAGAAGAAGCTGTGGTGGCGGGGGCTGTTGGAGATGTATGAGGGTGACCATGGGAGGGTGACTAGATGAGATTTGCTGGGGGAAGGCCAAATAAAGTTATGTTTGCCCATGAAAGAAAAGTGATCATGGGTACAGTCCCAGATGGGCCACCGTCTCCGAGTGCCAGAGAGATAGCAGATAACAGTGGAAAGGATTTGTAGAGCTTGGAACTGCTCCTCTCATCTGTTCCAGATGGGTCATCTCCTGGCCATGTGCCCCTATTTCCACAGTTGCTTGACACATCTCTCAGCTCTGTTGATCAAAAACCCCTCACTAGCACCAATACACAAAAAATACCATGCTCCAGAAATCCTGGGAATATAACATAATATTTAATAATAATTACACAATAGATATGTGAAAGACGTTGTCCTACTTGTTGAAATAAATGCTTATGTTAGGAGTTTATATCCATTTTTAAATTCACTGGGACACTGTTTGTGCACATAACACTCTTAAATGAATTTGGAGCAACATACTGTTTATACTAAAAATATATAAAAATGAGGCCCTGAATTCAGGCAGTAGATTAAAACTCAAGTCCAACATAAAGGGGATCAGAGAATAAATTCTCATTTTTTTCTCCCTTTTTTTGTGTAAATGTTCCCCAGGTGGGTTAACCATTGGAGTTTGTGTTCAAGGTTGTGGGACAAGGTCCTGATAGTGATAAAGCACGGAGAGGCAAGTTTATTCCTGCTCAATATGGTCTGTGATCTCGATGGAGCTCAGCCCAGCTGTCCAATCAGCTGCTGCAGATTCCCTTACCTGAATTCCATGCTGTGCTCATCAGATTGCTCTCTGTATCTCTTTGTCTTTTAAAAGCCTGACTATAGTCGAAAATCTGAGGTGCGTTAATGCACTCTGCTTCCTGTCAGAATCCCATAAGGCTGAGAACAACAAACCCTAAAGTCAGCAAGCCAAGGAGAAATGCCGAGAATAAAAAGTGTACCAATACTTAATACTCCACTAGCCATAGGCCATCCGATTACCCAAAAGCACACCTTAAAGTTCAAGATTTCACTGATTAATTATATTTTACTTAATTCCCAAGCCTTACTTTCTTGATTCATTTGCATATTTTTACCCTCTGTCTCTCTCCCTCTGTCCCTCTCTAATCTAATGGTGTCCTATTTAAATATAGATTTTTTTCTCTCTGATTTGTATAAGTGAAGTCACATTGATAATCAATCAAAAGAAATCTCACCCAAAACCATGTTCATGCCATTAATATTGTTTAATGTAATCAATGAAATATAACCACAGATTGTCACAAAGAAACTTTATAAATGAACTCAATTCAATTCAATTCAATTTTATTTATAAAGCGCTTTTAACAATGGGCATTGTCCCGAAGCAGCTTTACAGAAAACATTTTACGGTTAAACAGTAACGGTTGCCAGGAAAAACTCTCTGAGTAAGTGAGTAAGAAACCTTGAGAGGAACCAGACTCATAAGGGAACCCATCCTCATTTGGGTGATGTGATGCAATCTGTATATATCTAATATATAATTCTATAAGTAACAATAATATATAACATTAATATAACAATACTAATATAACAGTAATATATAATATATACAAAACATAAATATAATACATACTTCTATAACTAACAATATATAACAATAAATAACATTAATATATATAGATATATATAATATATAAAAATAATAATACAACAATATATATATATACACACACACACACACAAATTTACTCAGCAATTTTATGTGCATGAAAATCTTAGTGAAATGCTATCCGTTACATGAAGTATATATTACACTGTATATAGATTGTGTAAAAGTCTTAGGAACACTAACCTTTACATTTTGTTAGAGATGGTAGTAGGTGGTGCTGTGGGTAGCTTTGCCACCGTACATAAAGAAGGTCCTTGGTCAGATTCCTAGTTGAGGCATCCTGGGTACTTTCGGTGTGGATTTTGCTTGTCTTCATCCCCATGTCTGCATGGGTTTCCTCCGGGTGCACCAGTTTCCACCTACTTGCATTAGGTTAATTGATGTCTCTAATTTGCCATTAGTAAGTGTTACTGTGTGTGTGCTCTATGATTGATTGTCATGGCCTTGTTCCCAGAGTTGCTGGGTGGGCATGAATGAATAAATAATTAAATGACTGTGAGTGCGTGTGCCCTACTATGTATTGACACTGTGTCTGGGGTTCTGATTGGATATTGTTTTATTTGTTTATGAATTCTGCATTTATAATTCAATACAGAAGAGCAAGTCCATAGTCATAAACCCCCTCACTGCCAAATGTTCAGAAATTAAGTTTCCCCATTCGGTAAGCAAGTGCGGCAGTCAAATTCTATAGCAGATTCTTCATGATACTCTGTAAAACCATATAATTTGCTTATAAGATTGTACAAACTTTACACTGTAACACTGTTTATGAAACAAATAAGACTATAATATACGGAATTCCGTAAGTGTTTTATTCATTCATTTCTATACCTGCTTAATACCAAAGAACCCTAGACAGAACGCCAATCCATCATAGGGCACTCACACACAATCACACCTACACACCCACACACAAATGGGAGACACCAATTACCTGTGTCTTTGGAATGCAGGAAACCGGGGTACCTGGAGAAAACTCGCTCAAATACGGGGAGAACACACAGAAATTTCCAGAGTCTCCCCACTCGAGCTCAAACCTGGGATCTTCTTGCTGTAAGGCTGCAGCACTATCAACTGCGCCACCGTGCCACCCATAAGTGTTTCATGCACTTTTATATTGTTTTCTTTGTTGTAGACACAATTTATAGTTAAGGATTTAAAATTCACATACATTGATTTAAATGAGGCTTATGTGTGAATTTTAAGAAGTTTTACTGATGCAAAATGCAGCATAAAAAATTTATCTTAAACATCCAAACAAACATCTCAGACAACCCACACCCGTCATTAATCTCTCCATGGCACGCCTCCCTTTCTCTCACATGCTTTCTCTCTCACGCTTTCTCTCTGGTGGCCTGCAGCTTCTCGAGGATGGACTAAAGTGACAGACAAGGAGGTGCACCGGTGGTGGAACACTATTGCCGCAGGATACATAAGACTGAAGGTGAGCTGCCTGCTCTTTCATCACTTTCCCGGATCGATGTGGTGTGGAACAGAGACCAGGGTGGCTCTCAGGGGAATTGTGGGTAGCCTTCTGCTGGGGGCAAGCCCCGAGCGAGGGAGCAGGACGAGTAAAGAGACTCTCACTCCTCCCTCATGGAACCTTTGGTCACATATGGAGAGCACAAACACACCCAATGTTCAAAACGGTGCAGAGAGAGCTGCAGGGGCTGCATGTGGATTGCTTTACTGCACTGCCATTACTTATGAGACTTATGTCTCAATCCAAAAAAGTTTGGGAGAAAAAAGGAAACAATAAATAAAAAATAGAAATGAAGATTATGGAATTTTTTTGACCTTCAGACGACTATAGAAAGGCAAAATATTTATTTTTCTAACAGAGTTAGAAAAAAAGTCATGTCATGTGTATAAAAACTTTGTATAAAAAGAGATGCTTTCCAACGTTTTTTATTATAAAATCATACATGCAGTTGTTGGTTAAATCATCATTTCTCTCCAAATGTATTAAAGGGGTAACAGAGCCCTAACTTTAACAGGCCTCCTTCACCGCAAAGCCCTCTTCTTCACTCATTGTCACCACCTATAAGGCAATTACGAGGGAGCAGCAGAGTGCAATGCAAATGTTAGACTTTCAGCTGGACAGATATTTGAAACAAGTCGGTGTTTAATTAGGTTAGGCAGCCATTTCCTCCCTACAAATTAAAGCCCCAGAACTGCACACAATTAATCTGCATCTGCGGGTCCCGTGCGATTCCCCAGGAGAAGCCACTCCGGGTGTTAAGATCTGACCCAGAGGGCCCTCGCCGCCACAGGAAAAAAGCAATTATAAAAAAAACAGCTCTCACTTTAATCTCCAGCATGAACACAGTTATTGATATTCGAGAACAATGAAGGAAACTTAATTTAAGCTTCCACTTATTAACCGTAATAACTGTATTAGGGCATAGTGTGAGCGTAGCGCCTGTGGAAACATAATTTTTATTATAGAATTTAAGTTAAGTTATATTGTATATATATAGTTATATAGCACGTTAAAATGTTGAGTGTATAATGAAATGCACAAAATGGTATTAGGCATTAATTCTTAGTACACATTTTGTTAGCGAGATGGCAGCATGGTGTAGTCAGTACTACTGTCTCCTCACAGCAAGAAATGCTCTGTGTTTGGGTGGCCAGTGAAATTTCTGTTTGGAATTTGCATGTTTTTTCTGGGTTTACTCTGGGTGCTCTGGTTTCCCCCCACAGTCAAAGACATGCATGCTAGGTGAATTGGAGTTGCTACAATGCTTGTGACTTGTGTATTATGTACAGTATATAACCTTGTGTATACATACAAACTTGTGTAGAGATATAACCTTGCTCATGTCATGAGCTACCCATTGATGCTGAAAATGACGTTTAACCACTAAAACCATAAAACCATTGTTAGTGAGGTTTATTTTTAAGACTTATTTTATTTCAATGATGAATTAGCCATGCGTATCTTTTCCAAATAAAGAGGATAGTAGTCAGTAAAAAAACAGAGCATATTAGTATTCTGTCAGACTGCAAAAAAGTCAGGAGCGTTAGTAACAGGGTCATGCCCCACAAGTCTGCAAAAGATGACAAGAGATTGGGATAGTCAGTCAGTTTATCCAACAGAGCACAACCACTGAAAAGCATTGACAGAGATCACTTACTAGAGCAAAAAAACAATAAGAATAAATTAAAGTTTTGGAAAATCTTACACAGTTCTTTGGGAGATTTTGACTGTCACATTTGTATTGGTTTAGAAATCTACATTTTTATGTACTTAAGTATTGTGTAAGAACAAAAAGCGTATACCATAATTTGCTGTTAGAGAGAGATAAGCTGCCTATAAGACTTTTGCTCATTATTCTATATTGGTTATTAGTTACATCAAGTTCCTTTATGAAACATTAAAACAAACAATCATAATGATGATTGTTTTCATGTTCATCATTTCTGCCCTCTTATGTTAAGATACACAATTCATGATAAGTAATAGTAATATTTATCCTGAATATTGAATTTGATATAAATGTATTTCTTGTACCTAGAACACGTACACGATTTGTAGATAAAATCAAAAATAGTTTTTAAAGCAAAAAGCATTTGTAATGCTAAACTACAATTTGGCAAAGTGGTCGCACAGTGTTATAAGCTGTTTATTGTGATTAATCCAATGTTGTTAAAAAATTACTGACTTCATCTGATACATCCAAACTGCTTACCTGGAAAGTGCTCTAAGCCTGTGCATTTGCTATAAGCACAAAAGCAGATCCTGTGGTGTGCAACAATCCACTCCTTTCCAAATTCCCTCAGTCCCTGAGCTGCCATCTGCACACTGAGCACCTCAGAAAATCCACAAACCCTGATTACTCAACCATCGTTCATCGATTATTCTTATTATACATCGCTAAATTCTGTACTTACCAGCAGGTGGGCCGCACAGCATGGGGTATGGGGGAAATAAAAGATTGTGTGTGTGCTTGTGTGTATTTGTGTGAACAGATTCATGCTTTTTCCAAAAATATAAAAGTACTTATTTTCTGATGTAGAAGTACACAGGAACAGGGAAAAGCCATTTGACCACACATCATGATCGTGTCCCATTTTACTGGCTAATATCCCCATGAGTCTCAGTCTTTAAACATTCATCATAATTTTGAGTTAGAGATATTTCAGGGAAGGTACACAATATGGTCAGGGTGAAAACCATGCACATTTACTGCCGTAACTTATTTGGTAAAGATTACTCATAAGAAAATGTTCTACTGTATTAATTGTATAGCTATGTCTATTTGTATAGCTATGATCGCATTATCCTATTTTCAAAGAATAATTACAATTTTGAGTTATTAGTCTGGACCATGTCTCTGTTGCACTTTCAGATTCTCATTGGTCAGTTTAAAAAAGACTTTCCTGTGTTTTTATATTTTAACTATAGTGGGTAATTTATTTCATTTTTCTATATTCAAGTTATTAAAAAATATTTGCAGCTGATCCTTTTCATAACTTAGAAAACATCTGTCTGTCTTCCTGTCCATCTGTCTGTTTATGTATCTATCTGTTTGTCTTTTTGTCAGCCCATCCATCCACTTATCTGTATATCTGTCTGCCTATTTAAAGTATCTATTTATGTACCTATAATATATGCAGTATGTGTCTCTGTGTGTGTACTGTATCTACAGGGGTTAGACAATGAAACTGAAACACCTGATTTTAGACCACAATAATTTATTAGTATCTTGTAGGGCCTCCTTTTGCGGCCAAGACAGCGTCAATTGGTCTTGGGAATGACACATACAATACTTGCACAGTGGTCAGAGGGATTTAAGCCATTCTTCTTGCAGGATAGTGGCCAGGTCACTATGTGATGCTGGTGGAGGAAAACGTTTCCTGTCTTGCACCCCAAAACACACCAAAGTGGCTATTGATACATCACAAAGACCCATAATGTTTTGTGAATTGGAATATTTTGAGCCAAACTAATTACTTAAAATAAAAACTACCCTGCTAATTAAACCTTTACACTTACATGTGCAATTATTGAAGATTGGCCACCAGACTTGTCCAATTTAGCCATGAAACCTCTATCTGTTATAGTTTATTAAAAACATATACAAGGATGAACTATGTGAAAGAAAACACAAACAGAGCCTCAGCGCAGCCATCTGGGAGAGCGGTGCCCTGAGCGAAGTCATGAGATTGATTTTGCCAGGGGGAGCAGAACACATGGCGTTCAGCCAGGCGAGGGGACGTCCTCTGCGATACTGGGTAGTCCAGTGACATAATCGGCTGTCTGTGTGCTGACCGCGATGCCCAAAATGCAGCCACTCTGTCTGGCAAACTGATCTGGGGTGGGAAAGTGGGACATTTCTGTTTGCTGCGACACAGGAACAATATCATGTTTAACTTGGGCATGAATCATCTGTTCAATTCAATTCAATTTTATAACATTAATTATAACATTATAACATTAATTAATGTGCAGAGAGCAAGCAGAAACTCTGGCAGACTAGTGCTATGGCAGCATAACTACAGGGTAGAACCAGAAGTTGACACAGCCCTGGGCCACGTCCCGGTGAGGGAGCCATTCCATTTGGGTCAACAAACCCAAGTGATCTCGTGAGAGTGGCCGGGCAACAGCATCCAAACATCCTAGTTTAACCATGAACCCTTCAGAACTGAGCCCTGAACTATAGGAGACTATGAAGAATATGCTTAACAAAATATATATGTTTTCAGCCTAGACTTGAAGACTGTCCCAACACTAACTGGAAGACTATTCCATAGATGTGGGGCTTGATAAATGAATGATCTGCCCCCTGCTGTAGTCCTCATAATACGAGGAATTAGCAAATAGCCTGCAAATAACCTTTTGATCGAAGTGGTGGATCATAAGAAATAAGAAGTTCACTAAGACACTGTGGCGCGAGACCGTTAACTGATTTGTAAGTAAGCAAAAGTATTTTATAATCAATGAGAAATTTGACCAGTAGCCAGTGCAGTGTGGATAAGACGGGTGATGTGCTTATAATTTGAGTTCTAGTAAGGATTCTGGCTGCTGAATTCTGGACTAACTGTAGTTTGTTTATGCACATACTGGAACAACCAGCTAACAGGGCATTACAATAATCTAATAATCTAACAAATACATTGATAAGTTTTTTTGCATCATTCAGTGCCAACATATTTCTAATCTTAGCAATGGTTCTATGGTGAAGGAATGCTATGCTGATGGTATTATCTACATGAGATTTGAAGGAAAGGTCAATAATCAATAATCACACAAAGGTCTTTTACAGCTGTACATGGTGTAATTGAAAAACCTATTATCTAGAGATAATAAAATATCAGAAACTTTACTTCTAGCGGCCTGTGGTCTTAATACCAGTACTTCAGTGTTATCAGAGTTAAGTAAAAAAAAACATCCACTCTCTAATGTCCACACATTCCTCAACTTGAGTAAATTGGTGTCTGTCATTAGGATTGGCTGACACATATAACTGTGTATCATCAGCATAACAGTGAAAGTTAATATTATGCTTGTGAATAATTTACCCAGAGGTAGCATATATATAGAAAATAGTATTGGGCCTAAGACAGAACCTTTTGGGACACCAAACTTTACCCTACTGCTCTGCTCAGAATAGTGGCCATTTACATCTACAAACTGATAACAGTCAGTCAAATAAGACCTGAACCATGACATGACTGTTCCTTTAATTCCAAAAACATTTTCAAGCCTATGAAGAAGAATAGCATGATCAATGGTGTCAAAAGCTGCACTTAGGTTAAGCAATATAAGCAATGAAACATAACCCTGATCAGAGGCCAGTAGCAAATCATTTACAACTTCAACCAGTGCTGTCTCTGTGCTATGATGGCGCCTAAATCCTGACTGACAAATATTACTTTTATTCAGGTATGAACATAACTGCTGCGTTACAACCTTTTCTAGAATCTTGGAGAGGAAGGGGAGGTTAGATATTTGTCTATAATTGGACAGCTGGCAGGGGTCAAGATTAGGTTTTTTTAATCAAAGATTTGATAACTGCTAATTTAAATGATTTAGGAACATATCCAGTACTGAGTAAGGAATTGATCATTTTTATGAGAGGTTGGAGTATTTACGGTAGTACATTTTTTAATAAAGTTGAGGGTATGGGATCTAATATACATGTTGTAGATTTCGATGATGAAACTTATGAAATTTACTCTCTCTCTTCTAGTGGGTTAAAGTATGACAATCTCTGGTCTTTATTAACGTTAAGTTGATTTTGGTTACTCAGATTACAGTATTGATTTTATGCCTTTCACTTTATCACGGAAAATTTCATAAAGTTGTCGCAACTACAACCTGATGGTGGGAACGCTTCTGCAGTGGTATTATTCCTAGTTAGTTTTGCTACGGTTTTAAATAAAAAGTGAGGAGAAATATTTTGCTCTAGCAGCACTAAGAGATTTCCTATAGTTTACAAGACCCTCTTTACACAACCAGGTTTGTCTAACACCTTTTACGCTCCAGCTCTAACGCCTTTGTCTAACGCCTTTTACGCTCTTTCCGGGTGCTCTGTTTTAGGGTCATAAATAAATAATAGGAAATAATTATAGCACGGTGCTAGTTTTTATTTTATTTTATTAATCTTCTTTTAATGGGGGCTATGCTATCCAGAGTATAACAAAGTATTGAATCTAGGTTCTCAGCTGCCTGATTAAGCTCATTGGGGTTCAAGGGTGATACAATCATAGTTCATAAATTTGGGAGTTTACTATCAAAATTATCTGCAGTACTTGTGCGTTTGAGCCTGTACTGTCGTGAAACACTACTTTTTGATACATAGTAATTTTAAATAAGATGAGATAATGGTCTGAAATAAGATCAGACTGTGAAAGTATAACTATATTGTCTATATTTAATCTTAATGTTAATATTAAATCAAGTGTGTGACTGCCCTTATGAGTTGGTCCTGGTTTACCCCAACAGAGGAAAGAATGGACACCAATGCCGCTCTAAGAGGGTTTATATAAAGAAGTTTATATTGAAATCACCTAAAATTAGAGCTTTGTCTACAACTACGTAACTAGGCTGAAGATAAAATCTGCAAACTTATGTGTAAATTCAGAATACGGCCCTGGGGTTCTGTAAATGATAATTAATGGGATAAAGTCCATAGCCTTATTTTTTTCTGGTTTCACAAGATATGTTTGTAAACAAAACCTCAAACAAGTTTAGTTTTTGCTGAGGTTTATGTGTGATGCCTATATTGTTATTATAGATTACAGCTACACCTCCACCTGTATGAGGTCCTGGGTTCATCCCCAGCATTACCACCATAATGCCAGTAAAACAAAGGAGCTAATTGTGGACTTTAGCAGGAAACAGCAGAGGAGCTATTAACCTGTCCACATCAGTGGAACGGCAGTGGAAAGAGTAGAAAGCTTTAGATACCTTGGCGTGACCATCTCACAGGACTTGTCATGGAGTTGACACATCAACACCATAACAAAGAAGGCTCGTCAGCGCCTATACCACCTGAGACGACTGAGGGACTTCAGACTGCCCTCCAAGGTACTACGATCCTTCTACTCCTGCACCATTGAGAGCATCCTCACGGGGAACATCGCAGTCTGTTTCGGGAACAGCACCAAGCAGGACAGGCAAGAGCTAGGACGAGTGAGACGTTCAGCAGAGCGAATCACTAGGATGGAGTTTCCTGATCTGCAGTCCATCTACAAGAAGCAGTGTTGGACCTAGGCCAAAAAGATTGTGAAAGACCTTAGTCATCCCAACAATGGACTGTTTTCTCTGTTGCCCTCGGTGAAACGCTTAAGAACCCTGAAGGCTAACACAAAGAGAATGAGGAGGAGCTTATTTCCACAAGCAATCCGTGCCCTGAATGGGGACAGGGACTAGGACACTAAATTAAAATATTTACATACTCACAAACTGGACTCTCACTCACTACAATACAACACACATTACACAACAATACACAACAATGGCTCACGGACAACTTACTATTGACAATAACACAGATATTTCTTTTTTAACTTAAAATTCACATATAGATAAATATGTTCATATGTATACATATTGGTTCTTTATATTTCTATATTTATATTTCTATATTTTTATATTTTATTTATTTATTTATTTTTAACTTATATTGTTCTCTCTTTCATACATACAGGGGTTAGACAATGAAACTGAAACACCTGTCATTTTAGTGTGGGAGGTTTCATGGCTAAATTGGACAA
>JAOUQV010000046.1:2657502-2672424 GCA_028565295.1 Aspidoras spilotus
GGGGTTAGGTGCCTTGCTCAAGGGCACTTCAGCCATGACTTATCGCTACTTGGAATCGAACCAGGGACCTTCCGGTCACAAGGCCGGTTCCTTAACCACAAGCCTAGGACTGCCCTAAAAGATCCAACCCTAAAAGAATGAGTTCACGGACACGAGTGGCTCAAATAAGATTCCTCTGCAGGGTGTCTGGACACTCCCTTAGAGATGAAGTAGTTTGGTCATCCTTGAGAGGCTTGGGGTGTTCCTGCTGGGTGTTCCGGAGGAAACTATCGATGTAGAATAAGGACATGTTGGAATGATTATATCTTACTTCTTACCTGGAAACACCTTGCTACACTCCTAGAAGTATTGGTGTTAAGTAGACAGAATTTTGGGCCTCTTTGCTTAGGTTGATTTATTCTTGCAACCTAAACAATGATAAGATGATATTTAGATAGATGGATATCCTTGTATAGTATTTTTAATAAATATACTATACTACTCCCTCTCTCTTGATCTCTCTTGGTGATTATTACAAGGTAAATATTGACCTACTACCAAATAAAAACCAGACTGTAATATAAATATAATATACAACAATTTCTGGTTTCATCCTAATCCTTTTTAAACATACAAAACAAGAATTCTTTCACACAACGTGTGACCTAGATCTGATTATAAATTGTCCCTCGCCCTGGAATGAAAATTATCTGGAAATAACATATTGGATCCAATTTTCTATCTTAGGCTGCTTGCCAAACTAATTAATTTAGTGCAGAATGGGCAGTTAACTCGCAGCATGCCGACAGCGGAAAACATAAATAAGGATCATCATGATCTGGCATATTCAAATGAGCAGATTGGACACATATGCACAGTTAATGTCAATCAAAGTTATTTGAGAAATTTTCCAATTCCTCAATATGGTGCAGTAACTGCACAAGTGCAATCTACCGCAGAGAAACAGGTGGGGGCTCTGGTTATAAACCATTGCCTAAAACTGATACATTGAGGGTATAAATCAGGAGTGTCAGACTAGAGTCCTAGAGGAGCTCCAGCCCTATAGAGATTTGTTTTCCCCTTTTCCAACTCATCAAATTCAGCACATGAAGGCTTTTCTAATTATCTGATGAGTTGAATCAGGTGTATTAAATGAGGTAGAATGATAAACTCTGCACTGGCCCGGGGAAGTGAGGATAGGAGTCTGACGCCCCTGATTTAAAATCCACTGTGTGCTTAAAAAAATGAAAAAATACATGGGCGAGTCAAAAATTATTCACACTCTCTGTATTCTATCATATCGGTGTCTCTGTACAAGCTTCCTGTCTTGTCATGCACTGCATCAGTTCATATATGACTGTTCTGCATAAAACAAATTGCTGCTGCACTTTTTTTGCATTAATTCATTTTTTTGTTTGTCTGATAGTGTGTCTAATGTTGAATTTCTTGTAAAAAGACTTATAGAATGTGTTTTATCATGAACGAATGTATTTGGAATGAATAAAGAATTTATGGGAAAGTTTCACGAGTGTCACGCCATGAAGAACGAGCTGTAAGTAATTAAAGCTTTTTCTGTTGTATAGACAAGTGACAGTGCATTATATGGAAAATCATTTGCAAGAGAAGACAACATTTTACATCAGATGATGAGGTGAAGACAGCATTTGGCATAACAAATATTTTGTAATGTGGAAATATGAAACCTTAGTGAGCATTCCCAGGAAGAAGAGAGACTGAGGATTGGTGCTTATTTCAATGGGTAAGTTGGCGAAGAAAACAAAGGAGATAAAGAGGTGAGGACAGGTTTGGTGTTAAGAACATATTTCCAAAAGAAGGAGGAGCACAAGGTGACCTACAAGAGTGGAGGTAGAAGCACACAGGTTGACTACATCCGGTGTAGATGAGGATGATTGAAAGAGATTGTGTCATTTGATCAGGAAAACGACAAAAAGAACCTGGTGGGGGAATGAGAAAATGCAGGAGTTTATTCAGAGGAAGAGATTACTGATAAAGGAATGGTACAGGGAGAGGAATAAAGAGAATAGACAGGAGTACAAGGAGATGCAACGAAGTACAAAGAGGCAGGTTGAAAGGGCAAGCAGAAGGCATATGATGATTTGTATGAGAGATTAGACAGTAGGGAAGGAGAAAAGAAATTATATTGTCTAGTGAGACATAGAGATAGTGCTGGAAATGATGTGCAACATGTTAAGGAAAGAAATAGAAATGTACTGATAGGTGGTAAGAGGGTGAGAAAAAGACATGGTCACATGGTAATCTGTATTAAGAGCATGGAACCGTTAGAAGAGAACATGGATAGGTGGAGGTATACTCTGGAAAGGAGGGGAACGAAAGTAAACTGTAATAGGAGAAAATACATGTGTGTAAATAAGAGGAAGGCAGTTAGAACAGTCAGGTGATTGGGAACTGTGGTCATAAAGATTTATGAGCTCAATTACTTGGCATAAACTGCCTATGAAAATCGGAGCGTGGAAAAGAGGTGAAAAAGAGAGTACAGGCATGGTGGAGTGGATAGAGAAAAGTATCAGGAGTGATGTGTGACAAAAGGTTCCCATCAATAGTTAAATGACATGTCTATAAGAGAGTAATGGGACCAGCCTTGTTGTATGGATTTTAGACCGTGACCAGGATGGTAAAGTATAAGGAATGAAATCAGAGGGACAGAACAGGTTGGAAAATTGGGAGGACAGACTGAAATGGTTTGGACATGTGCATTGGCAGTACAGAAAATATATTGGTGAGATGATGTTAGAGATGAAGCTGCCAGGCAGGAGACAAAGAGGAAGACCAAAGTGGAGGTATATGGATTTTTAAAATAGAGATATGAACATCTATGCAATTTTTATAAAGAATTATTATTTTTTTTTTTTATATTATTAAAATAAATTCTACAGCCATTTTCAATTAAACCCCATTTAATATATTAAATATATAACGGATATATCATCTGTTGCAAATGTTTATTATCAATTATACATTGTGCTATAATATGTGGTGTATCTTAAATTACAGTGTTCCATGTAGCAGAAAAAAAAAACTTTGGATATGCTCAAAAGAAACCGGATCTCAAAGGAAGTGCATCCTCAAAGAAGTGGAGGACATTTGATATTCTTTTTAATGTCTGAATCAGCAGTGGATAAGAGTCAAGGTCTGCTGGTGGCTTTGCCATTAACTACTGGCCTAGATTTTCATGACCTGGCATCAATTTATCCACACATACAAATAAAGATATACACATATATAGTACATAGTCTAGTACCGGTGTATACATATATATATATATATATGTATACACCGGTACTAGACTAATAGACAGTGCATCATCAGTGCCTTATATTACCTTCATCACTGGCCAAAATTTCTAAGCATGTTATTTGGAACCTGTTTACTTGTCAAAATACGAAGGAGTTGATCTGATTAAATATTATTATTTAGGACAATTTTAAATGATTTTATATCAGATTGTTTTTTAACTGACACAGATAAAGCTGCATCTCTGTAAATTAGAATATCATCAAAAAGTTCATTTATTTCAGTAATTCAATAGAAAAAGTGGAACGCATATATTATATAGATTCATTACTATTTCTAATAGATTAATCTATTTCTAGTGTTTATGTCTGTTAATGTTGATGATTATGTCTTTCAGCCATTGAAAACCCAGAATCATTATATCAGGAAATTAAAATATTTAATACAAAACACCTGCAAAGACTTCCTTAGCATTTAAAATGTTCCCGTAGTCTGGTTCAGTAGGTTACACAATCATGGGTAAGACACTGGAATTTATTGACACACTACAGAAGAAGGGTATGCCACAACAGGACATTGCTAAAGGAGCTGGCTGTTCACAGAAAGCTGTATCCAAGCATATTAATGGAAAGTTGAGAAAAAGGAAAAAGTGTGGTAGAAAAAGGTGCACAAGCAACTGAGATAACCATAGACTTGAAAAGATCATCAAGAAAAGGAGGAAGGGAGATTCACAAGAAGTGGACTGCTGCTGGAGTCAGTGTCTTAAGAGCCACAGACATATCCAGGACATGGGCTAAAATTGTAGTTAAATGACATATCTATAAGAGAGTAATGGGACCAGCCTTGTTGTATGGATTTGAGACCGTGACCAGGATGGTAAAATATAAGGAATGAAATCAGAGGGACAGAACAGGTTGGAAAATTGGGAGGACAGACTGAAATGGTTTGGACATGTGCATTGGCAGTACAGAAAATATATTGGTGAGATGATGTTATATCAGAAGGAGGAAGGGAGATTCACAAGAAGTGGACTGCTGCTGGAGTCAGTGTCTTAAGAGCCACCACACACAGACATATCCAGGACATGGGCTAAAATTGTCACAATTCTTGTATCAAGCCACTCAAGAGACAAAGCCAGAAATGTCTTACCTGAGCCAAGGAGAAAAAGAACTGGACTGATGCTTAGTGGCCCAATGTGTTATTTTATTATGGAAGTAAATTTTGCATCTAATTTGGAAATCAAGTTCCCAGAGTAAAGAGGGAGAGTTGAGAGGCACACAATCCAAGCTGAGGTCTAGGGCGAAATTTCCACAATCAGTGATGGTTTGGGGAGCCATGCCTTCTACTGGTGTAGGTCCACTGTGATATATCAAGACCAAAGTCAGCACCACGATCATACTTCCCTCAGACCAAGTATTGAGTGCATTTCTTTTACATACTTTTCAGTAGGCTAAAATATCTGTATTAATTTTTTTTTTCTGAGGTTTCATTTGCTGTAAGGGAAAATCATTGATATTAACACAAATAAATAATTGAAATAGATCACAGAGTTTGAAATATATCTATGCACCTGAGATGCACCTGCATTTTGGTCAAATACAGATTTGCTTTATTTTCAAGTATAATTATTTAAACTCCCTTCTATCTTAACTGTTATTTTGTGTAGGTCTTTTTACAAAACTCTGTGTATTGCTGACATTCTTGGCCATGAATTGTTTGTAAAAGAGATGTTTAATCTCAGTGGGATTTCTCCTGGTAAAATAAAGGTTAAATTATCCATCCATCCATTTTCTCCAGGCGAAAGGGCAGGAACAACACTAGACAGGGTGCCACTCCATCATAGGCACACACACACAGGGCCACTTTAGAGACACAGGGATAATTCAAACTTTGCACATAAATTTGAAAAGTCGTCCCACTAAGGGACTGAACACGAGTCCTTCTTGCTGTGAGGCTAGAGCACTACCCACTGCTCCACCATCAGGGTGTGTATCATGGGTGTTCTTATCATTGTGTTGCTACCTTAGTGCACAAGAACTATCTTTTCTTCACTCTTCTTTCTATTATCTCGCTTTTTAATTACAAAAGTTTTCTAAATACCCATATCTTCTCACAATATTTCTGTTTACTTTCTTTTATTATCTCTGTTTAATTAGTGCTTAGATTAGGAAAACCTGGCAGGTGGAATAAGATGATTGATAAAGTGACACTAATGGTGGTTACAATGTGCTCTTATATAAGATGTTGATCTGCCTATTGTTCAACATTTGCTAGCTAGGGGTGAATAGAGCAACTTCAGTTACTTTCATTGCAGACAGATAATAGGTGTTTTAGCCACAGCTGCAGTTTGTGCTGTCCCCAGACTGTGGTGCCATGAGTGTAACAAGAATGGAGGAACCATAAAAAAACATCTAGCCGAAGAGGTGCGCATCAAATGAGCAAGGTGAGCTAGCATAGCTGCTGCAAGAACAAGGGTGTACTGGCATATGGAGAATTTGTGCCACCTTTGGATTCCCCCAAGGTCTGTGTGCTTTAATAAATCAGAAGGGTGGACCAACACATCATTGATCAGGTTTATGTAACCTAGTGATTGATCAGTGTATAGGTTTAATATTACTATTATAACTGTCTTAGTAACATTACATATTTTTGAGGAATTATACCATATAACTTCTTCAAGTGTAACCTCTCGATCCAGGGCTTTATAATGTGAAATGTTATTCGTGTGTTCAAATACTTTCTTTTTCCATTAGCTTCTTTTTTCTTTGCAGTGGTTAAGGTAGTTTATCTGTCACAGATAAAATTGCTATTGGGATAAAGCCTCACAAGCTCCTGCTATAATCCTATTTTTCCAGGTCTGCCATATATAAAAGGTGGGTTTTCCAGACAAGAGAGGAAACAGAAAGCCGACAAGCTAGAAATGGAGAGGAAAGTATAGGGTAGAGTGGCAGTGGGGAAAAGCCTTTAGGATTAAGGTGTCAGAAAATGATCCATAACACAATGCTCAATAATGTGAAATAAATTATTTTTGCACAGACGTGCTCAGGCTTGTGTTTGGATCATTTCAGTTCATTGATTTAAGTTAAATAAACTGTATTACTGTGTTTAAGTATTAAACAATGTGAAGTGATTAGAATATATTAGAAATGCGTTCAAATAATTCAAATAATCTCCCAGTATGCATAATTCAGTGTATAACACAGTGGGAAATCTTTTCATAAAACAGTAAGCAGTGCTGTAGCCTGACATTGTGGGTAGAAGCAAAGTTTTGTTCATTTATCGAGTTGGCATTGAGTAGTAATTTGTCTCAGTTTTCTGTCCCCTCCTGTGGTCTGAGGTGCCACTTATCTCCTGCACCCTTAGGAAAAAAACAACCAAGCTAGCCCATGTTTTTCAAGCTATGGCAAAGACATGTTTCACTGTCATCGAGCCGCCTGTAAATAACCTCAGTGGGAGCCAATGAATGTCACTGTGTTCCTCAAGAAATGACACAATAACAGCATCTCCCAATAAACCTCCAGCAAACATCTAAAGACACGGCACAGGCCCGGTGACTGCTTTCAAAAGAAGTGAAAATCATTACTTCTGAGTCTGTCTTTGTTCTACACAGACACACACACACTCTACCCATCATTCTCCACAGATCAACCTCTATTTAAGGATTTCTCATACTGTTTGAGTTGTGATAAATGACCTTTAGAAATTATATGAAACTCGTTCATCATCAAATGATGAGATGTGGGAGAGCAGTGTGGTTGGTGCCGGATCAGATGCATTTTTTGTCCCTGACACTGTGTGCCTTTAATTCATGTCAGAGCCGAGAAAAAAAGTACACTTTTGCTCCTTTGTTTTAAATTAAGCGCTTCTCAATAGGGTGTTCTGGGGACCATTAGCCGGGAAAAGCACGTCAACAATTGATGAGAGCTTTTGATCTTTTGTCAGATATAAAGATGGAATACATAATGACAAATTATTTATTTATTTGATATTTTAAGTTATTTTATATAGTGTCTCAAAACTATGACCTATTTTAATAAAAATTGTTAGAAATATAGCTATATGAATTTTAATCTTACTGATCTATAAATTATTCACCACACTACCTTGTATAATCAAAGAAAGTTTATTTCTGGTTTTATCAATTACATTGGCCGTCAAGCATTTTTTGAGCAATTTCCAACCTTTTGAATAGTCATACTCTAACTTAACTTTTGTGCAATACCATTTAATTTCATGCAAACTCTGTATCAAATGATGGTCTTTCTTGCTAAAAACAACCACATTTACAACAGAACATCGTCTGCTACAATAGAAACCACAATAAACCTGGTTTCAGTCATAGCTGACCATCAGGGTGGATCAGGCAGGTATAGCAGACAAGGTCAGTATCAGCACTCTGTCAGTAGTAGCATGTGTAGTTTAGGTATAATCATTGTAATATAGCAGTTAAAGAAATGTGGATTGTGTGCATTCATCTTAGGAATGTTCCTGAGACTACACGTGATGCCAAGTTGGATTACTGAGAAGACAGTTAAAAAATTTGTTCTTCACACATACAGTTACAGCTAACTATCAAGGATGATTCCCAGCAGATAGACAAGATGGCAACACCCAGCAAATTCTCTCCAGTTTCCACTCATTTTGAATCCCCTGACAACCCATACATCATTGATGATCTAAAGTTTTAACAATGTTTATTGTGTTTTCTAAAAGTATTTAATCACATGTCATCAAAAACACATTAGTTACATTTCTCTGACAAAATGGCTGGTAATATCAGAACCAACCATTTAGAAACCAGAATTAGCTCATCTTGCTTACTGTACAGTAGGTGGAACCCAGTAAGTGGTGTCACATGTACACACAAACAATATAACAAAAACTTTCAACATGAGATGGTACCAGGTCTATACATGCATACATAATGACAAATTATTTATTTATTTGATATTTTAATATTATTTTATACAGTGTCTCAAAAAACTTAGTGATCTATAAATTATTTGTCACTGTATTTTTATGTAGTCTGTCTTTCGCATGAAAAATATATTTCGTTTATTTTCTGTACCTGCTTAATCTAGGTTATAATTATTTTGCAATAATATTTATCATTAAGAGAAAGAGCACCTTCCTATATACATCATTTGCATGACATCTTATTGTTTTTATCCAGACCAATTTACTAATATACTGACGGACAACTGAGCAATTGAGGTTTAAGGGCCTTGCTCAAGAACCCAATAACTGATGTGGTGGCATTTGAACTTATGACATTTGGGTACAATATTTTAACCACTAAGCTAACACTGCACCTTACATCACTGACCCAGACTGGTTTTATTTTGCACCTAAATGTTATTACCACAGTATGTTCTCACCTGCTCAAACTACTTCTGTGTTCTGAATATTGAAACCGTTTAAACACTGCATAGGCAAAACCACACTTATTATATAATGCTCTAAATTCCTGTATAGCAAACAATGTTCACACATTTATTGCACATGTAGCCTTGAGCCTATTAGCAGCACCTGTGCACATTTATATGATCACTGTGTGCTGCTATAAAGCTATATAACTGCAGGTCACACATATTAAACACAAATAGATGACACTATTACTTACCGCACTGGAGTCATGGTGTAGATTGTGTTACCCCTCTATATATTTTTTCACTACTATGTTTAGCCTATTTGGTCTTTTTGAATTGGACACGTTCAGCCTCTCAAATAACCAACTTTTCCAAAGTATTAAACTTTTTAAAATGCAATCCATAAAGGTCACGGGGAAAGAAAATTAACTAGGTGCCATAACATAGCAGGAGAATAAAAAATAATGGATAGTATAAATTGTCATTAGATGGCCAGGTCCCTAATTTATTGTGATATTCTACAAATTTGAAGAGCATAAGGAGTGCCCTAAAAGATCACATTAAGCAGCAGCATAAAAAGTCAAATTAAAGAAGTGCCGTTATTTTTGTAAGTATGGTACACCATAACCTGGATAAAATTAATTATCTAGAAATGATAGACCTTGGGCTTCTTCAGGAGGCCCTATGGTAGTGTAGGCATCAGGTTTTAAATCCAGCAGGTCAATATAAGAGACCACATAAAAGATGAGGAGAAGTTAGCCGTCATCATTTGGCAGAAGATTTCAGGTAATAATAATGACAGGAAATAAACGGACAGTGTCATGATATGACTACCGCCCCCCCTCCATTAAGAGTAACGAAGAGCAAATGTCAATCATATTCTAGCAGGTTTGCCTGTCTAATTGGTGGTAGCATTCTTCTTCTGAAATAAATCCCCAGATTTCATTACCTCTACAAGTACAGAACGGTGATTTGAAGTCAAAAGAAAATATGACAGGATTGAGAGAAGAGAAAAGGTTTTCTTTTACTGGATTTTTTAATTATATACAATTCCCCTTATTTCTCACACAATTTTCCAAGAATAATTGCTATTTATGTTTTTATAGTTTCTTCAGAGTCTGCTTTCCATCTTGGTAACTTGGGGCCTTCAAAGGCCAATGTGAGCATCCAGTGCCTTTCATTAGTCTTCATGCTATAGGCCACAGGTAAAGGAAAAGGTAAACATTATGTTGTTATAGATGTTGATATGATAATAACCCTCAGGGCCATATTTAATTTCTTTTGACAGTTTAATTAGAAATTCAGCTGTCAAGGCACAAAGCAAGCCTTGTCATTAATATTTAAATAGAGTAACACCAAATGAAGAAATAACACACATAAAAGAGGCATCACTGAACTTACCGACAGACATGAGGATATTAAACAAGTGATTCTAATCAATAATCTCTTGATCTCTTATATATTCATACAGTTCCTGATGATGTTATACTCTTTCTGTGGGTAAAATAAATAAGAACAACGCATACAGAGTACAGATGGTTGTAAAACAACTGAAAGAGAATGGCTGTGCACCAGGAGTTAATAAACCTAGAGAATTTAATAAAACATACAAACCCAATTCCAAAAAAATTGGGACAAAGTACAAACTGTAAATAAAATCTGCAATAATGACATTAAAATGACTGGGTATAAAAAGAGCATCTTGGAGTAGCAGCAGCTCTCAGAAGTAAAGATGGGAAGAAGAACACAAATCCCCTAACTCTGTGCTGACAAACAATGATACAGCTAAGAAGAAGCTTTATCTAAACAAGATCCAGAAGCACAGACGTCTTTTCTGGGCCAAAGCTCATTTAAAATGGACATTTTCCAACATGACTATGCCAAACCACATACAACATCAATTACAGCATCATGACTATGTAGAAGAAGGGACCGGGCATTAACTCGCCAGCCAGCAGTCCAGATATAAAACATTTGTCACATCATAAAACCAATGATACGACAAAAATACACTAGAACAACTAGACTCCTACATCCCACAAGAATGGGTTGAGCAACTTGTCCCCAGACATTTACACACTGTTGTAAGGAAAAAGAGAATGTCTGTTAATTTCACAAAATTTAAAAACACTTATTTTTTCTATTAAATGATAAATTTTCTCAGTTTAAACATTTGCTATCTCATCCATGTTCTATTCTGAATATGCAATTTTGAAACTTCCACATCATTGCATTCCATTTCGGTTTACAATTTGTTCTTTGTCCCAACTTTTTTGGAATTAGGTTTGTATTAAACAGTATATGCTGTATATTTTGCAACCCACAGCAGCTGACTTGTCCACTGCAAAGCTCTTGGCTCTTTTAACTATGGCCACTGTCCCAAAGCAGATTTACAGAAAACATTTTATCTCAGATGACTAACGGAGGCAAGAAACCCTGAGAGGAAGCAGACTTATAAGAGAACCCAATCGCATATGGGTCATGTGATGCAATCTGTTTACATCTAAAACATAATTCTATAACTAACAACAAATTATAATAATAATATAACACATTATACATTGTATCCCTATTGAGAAAGATGGGGTGACATTGGTAAGGAAAAACTCTGAAATGGTAAGATGAAGAAGTGTGTGGGTGTATGGTGAAAATATTTTTAACTTGTTCTGTGTATTCTGTGACTCACAGACAAATCTTGTCAGCTGGCAAATCAGATTGTGGGAATAATGGGAAAACATGTTGTGAGGCGCAGAAACCTGCTTGTGTACCTGCTATATCTATGAGACAAGCTACCAAAATATATCACATGTCAGAAATCCAGACGCTCGTCTGACTGCTCAGTTGAGTTTTGCACAGACAGCTAATCGGACATTGCTATAAATCTCACACTGCAAATTGAACATCAGCAGATCTAGCTAAAATTTAGAAATTGTAATATTTAAACCTTGCTTAAAAATAGGCTAAAATCGCACAGTGTATTCCGGGCTTAATAGCTTGTGTGTCTATCATGACATCACTTAGCATAAATGTAAAAAATCTAATGCTTGTGAGTCCTAGATAAAAAGCTCATATGTATTATCAGAGTGAGTTGTAGGGAAAATTAATGATTCTCTCCACTGTGTGTACTATTTATTTTCTCTCATATACTTTTGGGTGTAACAAGATAAAATGGCTATTACACAAGAAAAAAGTATCAGAACAAGAGTCATTGAAGTGTCTTCCATGGGAACTGGATAGTAAAATCTAAATCGACATCTATATTCATAAGGATACCCTGCAAGGTTAGCAACAGATATGGGTAAAAGGTGTGAGGAATTAAAATTGAGTGACTTAAAGAAAAAGAAAATGCAAATCAAGCTGTAATATTCTGCAGATATTAATAAGATTGTTACTGTGAAAAAAATGAGAGAAATAAACATTTATCATATTCACACAGATGCTTAAATCCTGGTTTGAAATTTTCATGACAATTATGTGCTGAATGATCACTACAACTGGCAGATGGAGTACACTGAAATAGTTCAAAAATTTGTGGTTATGTCACAGTCGGCTCTCGTAAAAAGGTGTTGATCTGTCCATGGTACAGCAGAAGACAACATTTATGAGCTATTGCTAAAGAGAGTGACATAAACTGAACGATGAATCGAGAATTTGAACCTGCAGGTGTACTACCAGTGTTTCAGGGCCTGCATGATGCAATTAATCAAAATTAACCAATCCATCTTTAGAGCGTGATCATTCAGTGTATATGAATGTTAATTCAGGAGAAAAAAAATACAAAGAAAGTCAGAAAAAAGTTAATTTAGCTGTTATATGTTATAAGTCAGGACTGCGAGGAAGCGTCTTAAGCCCAAGGCTTAATGAGAAACCGTTCCTTCTAATTCTAGTTCTAATACCACAGCCATCTCTCAGGCATGGTTAACATGACGAAATCATTGTGGTCTTGAGTAGGATGTTTGACAAGCAGAGAAAAGCAGCAGTTGGACTCTTGATATTTTTGGCTGATGGCAATGTGAGAAAATGTGGCTTTGCTCAAGAATATTCCAGGGAAAGCCCAAGGTCTGTAAGCAATTAAATATAACCTCAAAACAAGTATCACCGCAGTGCACGTCTTGGACAGGAATCTGGCCGGGAGTAGCTTAGTGAGGTTTACTTTCTGGAGCTTAGCGACATAAATTTGTTGTCGCTGAAATATTAAATACACCAGACACATTCTGGCAGGAAGTGAACATACGAGACATGGAATTGATTATGGGAGAGACCATAAAAATAATAATGTAAATGGGCCCACTGCTGGACTTTAATATCCCATGACAATGTGTAACTGTCAATGGGCTATATCAGCAGATTCTGATAGAAAATGCAGGATTTATTCTTCTTATCCACAAGAAACAAGAAATGAGGAATAAAGAGAGAAGATCTACAGGTCAGTAAAACATGATATGGACACAAGTTTCTGGACACTTTGCAATCAAACATAGATGTTTTACCCGTACTGTTTCCACGAATGTGTGCATAATTGTATAAAAAGTTTTAGCCTTACCATTGCCCTTCACTGTAACCCCAAATCTAAGACATCAAAATAACCCTTGTGTAAAAACTAATCTCAGTGATGACATGGTGTGTTAATGGTCACAATTAAACACTTGCATGTCCTGCACTGATCCTTGACCTCAGCCTAACTGAACATCATTCAAAAGGAACTGAAACAATACATTTTAGTCAGATCACCTTATTTTATAACAGAATATAACTTTTTTTTTTTAATGCTAATTGTATTTTAAATAAATGAACACAAGTGAACACTAGATTTCGTACAAACATATGCAAGAGTGATGGCCAGGTGTCCACAAACCCTTGGCCATATGGTGTATGTTTGTCATGACTAAAGGCAATTCTGAGAATTAAATTATTTCTAAATTCAGATAGATGTGGACAGGAAATGGCAGCAACCAGTGGAAATCTGGAAAGTATGAACAGTATAATGAGCCAGTTCAACAATAAAAAGAGGTTATCTTATAGTAAAACAAGAGATACTGTACATTATATGAGCTCAAATGTTTCTGAAAATTCGATAATTAATTAATAAATTAACTTGATATTAGTTATTCCCCATGTTGTTTCCTCAAATGTGTATGTGCACAATTATCTATAATGTTTTTGTATACTTTATTATAGTTTCCCTTGAATGTAATTAAATGCCCCAAACCTTTTCTAGCATCACAAAGTAAGCTCAGTGATGACATAAATTATTAAAGTCAGAATGTTCTACACAGATCCTGGACCCCAACCCCATTGAACACCTTTTGAAAGCAGTATGGAAAAGCCTAACAAGCAACTCAGCTCCAGAGTCCATGACTGTGTCAGCAAAAGCCAAATCTGGATTTAAGTCACAATCAGAGACAAGTCATGTCCAGAGCTGTTAAAAAATGATGTACATTCTTCAAAGCAAAAGGTGAATAGTAATCAGTTCACAATGCACCAACATAAAGAGCCATATCTAGAGATACACCACACGGTGAGAAATTTGCCTGGAGCTGAAAAAGAAGTATGGATTGAAAAAATGACAATCAGCTTGACCAGGTAGCAGTGCCCACAAACTATTGGCCATATAGCGCATGTTCATCAGACACTTGACTAACACATCTCTTGCTAGAGGTGAAAACATTGCAAAGCTGGAAATTGAATTGTATCTAAAGCCTGGCTGTAATTTAAATCTGGGCTGGGTTTCATACCGTGTCACGTGTGCATATGGCTAGCATGTTAGATGACACAGGACAGTAATAAATCTTGGTTTTAATAGATATACGCCAAGCTTATTTATTGCAGGATTGTGTCCTTTACTAGGGAAAGCTTGTAGGTTTTTAAATGGGATTTTGATCTTCGTAAGAGCAGTGCGCTGATATCTTTTACTGCCGTCTGAGTGAATTCTGGAAATCGGATACATCCAAGAACAAAAAAATTATCAAATGATAAATGTGTTCCTGTTACATTTAGTTTTTCCCTTTACTTTTCCAAACCCCCGTGAATGTAACACTCAGAAATTAAACAAGAAAAGCCCAGTGGCCCTTGTCCTGACCCAATACAAACAAAAGTCTACATTTGCACTGGAGCAGAAGTTGAGCGTTGACAGAAAACCATCGGATTTGCACTGTGATGTTAGTTTTCTCGGTAAACTCTGTAATGTTCAATTCAATTCAATTTAATTTATAAAGCGCTTTTATCAATAAGCATTGTCCCAAATCAGCTTTACAAAAAACGTTTTTATCCCAGATGAGTAACGGTGGCAAGGAAAAACTCC
>JAOUQV010000046.1:2674037-2684406 GCA_028565295.1 Aspidoras spilotus
GCTGGCGCATATGTGACCAAGACAGCAAGTCTTTGTGATGTATCAAGAGCCACTTTGGGGTGTTTTGGAGGAGCAAGAAAACATTTTCCTCCACCAGCATCACGTAGTGACCTGGCCACTATCCTGCAAGAAGAATGACTTAAAATCCCTTTGACCACTATGCAAGCTGAATTGACCCTCTATTGGCTGCAAAAGGAGGTCCTACACCATACTAATACATTATTGTGGTCTAAAACCAGGTGTTTCAGTTTCATTGGTTAATTTGTGTCTCTAAATTGGCCATTAGTGTGAATCCATTAGAGTGTGTGTGTGTGTGTGTGTGTGTGCCCTATGATGGATTGGTATATATATATATATATATATATATATATATATATATATATACTGCTCAAAAGGGAACACTCAAATAACACATCCTAGATCTGAATGAATTAAATATTCTCATTAAATACTTTGTTCTGTACAAAGTTAAATGTGCTGACAACAAAATTACACAAAAATCATCAATAAAAATTAAGTTTATATCTCACAAGATCACTCAGGTTTGGTTCCTTTCAAGGTTTCTTTTTATCATCTCAGGGACATTTTCTTTAACACTGTCGCTACAAAATCTATGGGGTACTGTAAAGAAAATGCAATATACATGACCCAACAATGCAGAATAGCTGAAGGCCACTGCCGGAGCGACCTTGGCTCTCATTAAACCTGAGCAGTGTCACAGAATGATCGACTTCATGCCTCGCTGCATTGCTGCAGTAATTCAGGCTAAAGGATTCCCAACTAAGTATTACATTTTGTACATGCTGATACGTTTCATGTTCATACTTTTCATCTGGCCAGCATTTCTAAAAATCTTTTTTGTATTGGTCTAAACTAATATATCTGATCAATATCTGAGATACTAAATTTGGGTTTTTTTATTCGTTGTGAGTTATCATAATCAAATCAAAAGAAAAAACACTTGAAATATATCAGTCTGTGTATACACGAATGTGTATAGTATATAAGTTTTACTTTTTAAGTGAAATTATAGAAATAAATCAACATTTTCATGTTATTCTAATTTTATGGCCAGCAACTGTATATATTTTTATACTGAGGCAAAAGTTTTACCAGTAAGTGCAAGAGAACTGTGAATAATCTCCTTAACCCCTGCAAAGTACCCCAGTAACTGGACTGTTGAAGAGGGAACATTGCCCAAGGCACCATTTTCCACACATTTCCAGAAGAGACACCTCTCTCTGTCTCTCTGGCCCTGAGGCTGTGGAAGACCTTCTCCCAAGTTCAGAAGTTCAGGGTGGAGTTTGCAACATTAAGAGAAAGGACATTCTCCGCATTTGTTCTTGCTTTTTTACATAATGCGCATGACTGGCTAGATGCTATGAAAATAATTTACAAAAAAGTTGGGATACCACCTAAACATGGAATCAAACTAGTATCTAATTTTATTTTACAATAAATAATATATACTGTATGAAACATTTACATTTTGTCAAGTGCATCACACTCACAAAATTTGTGAGAGAGGTAAAATTTTTACAAGGTTCTTCCCAGTAAGCACATTAACAGGTAACACGACATCATCAAGTATGAATACAGACGTAGAATACACCAAATGTCTTTGCAAGGCAAGGAAAGCATAGGTTAAGTTTAGCACATTGTAAAACAATTTATAAGAGAATTGTCAGTCAACTGAAATGATTTCAGACAATTTAAGTGGTGTATAGTTATGTATAGGTTATGTATAGGTCATAATATCATGAAGATGTTGATGGTGTTGGGGGAAATCTTAGTACGTAAACAGTAAGGGTGGAAATTCATCAAGCCCTCAGGCAGTCCTATCTAAAAAAACCATGTTACCATGATGGACATATTCACATAGCCTCAGAAGTACAATGGATAGTTGACACTTAACACTGCCAGTAAATACAATGTCTATTTTGCATTAATTATGCAAAATGGAACCATATATTAATTGCTCAGACAGCATGGGGTGCATCATTGTATACAATATAAAATATGTATAATTGTATTGTACAATTGTCAAAAGTCTATTTCAGTTTAGTTGGTTTCATTTGATACAAGTTACAGCAGTGTTGCTTTCAGTCATCGTATGTGTGCTTGTGTTGCCTGCCAGCGGTTCAGATCCATCCAATATTGAAAATATTTAGGGGATCAGCAGAACAAGACAATTGTAACCACAGAAAGTTTAGCAAAAATGGGCATGAATTCCACTTGCTCATCTACATTGATTACAATGTACTGTCTTAATTTCTATATCCACTTGCACATCTACATTGATTACAATGTATTGTCTTAATTTAGCATATAATTAAAATAAAAGAAATGGTAATGTGATCCAGTGGATGCCACACCTCTGTCCTAAGTGTAATAAAGTTTGTAGAATGTAAAATATAACTGCATGCTTTTGTTTGGTAAACTTATCATGATCTGCTTTTCATTACAGTATTTCAACTGATGAAATTCCAATTATGAATAATTTCAAAGGGTGTCACGAAGGGATCAAAGTTGGCCCAACAACACTGATTTAAAAAGCAATTAGCTCCTCAACACTTACTCAAATCATCCACTCTCCAGTTGGTCCAAATCGCTGCTAAAGACCCGTCTTTCTAATATCAGAACAAAACTGGAGGAGAGAACAATGTTTGTGACAATCCTCCACTATTAGAGCCTATTGTCTGCAATTTTGCTTTGGGAGTGTCTTCTCTGTCTCATTTACTGCTGCTTTCTCTGATGGAACTTACATGCCACTTTGTAAACTCTTGTAAAAAAATGATGAAAAAAGGATAAAAAAGGAAAAGGGAGAAAAACAGCAGAATATATTGATTCACCACTGACGAGAAGAACAACCTAAAAGCCCCAATGGATTGTCACTCATTATTGAAATTACTGAAGACTAATTAAAGTGGCAGCTGTAGTCCCGGCAGACTTGGCTCATCTAAAGCTGAAATTTAGCTCTGTGGACAGAAGACGGTTTTACTGCCTCACCAATAACGCTTTCACTGATAATGAGCTCTGCTTGTTTTCCTTTCTAATGGGTTTCATTCATTTTCTTCCTAAAGCTGCAGAAGTATTCTTCATGAGCTTTAAATTAATGTATATTAGTAAATATTGCACACTTTCCTGGGTGTCTGAATTTATTGTAGATTTCTGTAGATATATTTATAATAATAATGATAATTATAATAATAAATAATGTGTGATGAATCAGTGTTAGGAAAAATTATAGTAGAAAACCTGCCCAGACAGTGGCATCTTGGTAATAAATTTAAAACTCTGCCTGATCAGTCTCACTTACTACAAAACTGAGCTTCTCCTGGAGAATTTCGCAGACAACTATATAACACTAGGATATTAATCAATTAGGTCTGCCCTGGGTCTTCTGTCCTGCACCTAGAAATTTATAGTGCAAACCGACCAGAGAGCATCCTTGAAATATCCCCTAGGATAATTTAGCAACTCGTAGGCTGCTGCCTCTCTATGGGAAAATAAAAGTATTTACATTTTACTTGCCTCTAAATATGGTAACCTGTTACAATCTGTTGCATCTCATACACCAACAAGAAAAGTATTTCAAATATTCATTCATTTATTTATTTTCTATACACTATTAAGCTAAGCTAGTTAGGATGCAGGGCAGGAAGAAACCGTGATGGGCAACACAGGGAAAAATCCAGGAAGCCCAGCCTGTGTATCAAACCCAAAAACTTCTTGCTGTGAGGCATTAATATTAGTTGTAAAGTATACCCAAAAAAAAAAAAAAACTGTTTTATGTTTATCTCTTAAAATGAGGATAGAAATCTAGCCTTTAGTGGAGGAGTTAAAGTATCTGGGGAACCGGTACGCAAGTGATATTTAAAGAGATATTTAGTAAAATTAATAAAATTATCTAGTCAGTCTATGTTCCAATCCTAACCTATAGGCATAAGCTTCGGATAATGACTAAAAGAATAAGGTTATAGAAAAATGAAATAAACTTACACAGAAGTAGTGGGCTTACTCACAGAGAGAAGGACAATTCAGGACAGGCTTGAAATATATATAGCCTCCACTCCTTCAGAACGATAGGAACGAAATTTCAGCATGTTTAAAGGATGACTGAGACCCAAGGCAGGATTTGTTTGGTAACATCTGGGAATCCTCTATGATTATTTGGGGTTCGTAGACAGGGTTAGTAAAGTCTGGACTCACTGGACTTAAAAATGTTGCCTTTGCAATCCTCACCAGAAAACTTATTATTGGAATTATTGTTGCTGCTGTTTTGCTGAAAAAAAGGAAAATATGGTGTAAACTAGAAAACTAACCAATCAAATAATCAACAAACAAATCCCTTCTTGCAATGCAATGATAGAAGACTTAGAAGGAGTTCGAGACAAATTCATAATTAAACGATATACTCAAGCTAAACGGTAACTGAACAAGTTTCCAAAAATAAATATACAAATATAAAAAAACAGTACAGTGACAGGTGTTTAACAGAGTAAATTAGGCAATGCAGAAACCAGTGCATACAAATTATACAAAAACACAGCATCTAGGTAAACAACATTGTGCATGTACAGTACCTCCCCCCTATTGGTTCGGGAGTCCTTTTTAAATGTAAGGGAGCAGACAAACAGGTGATGGTGATTACAGAGGCGATCGAGATGGTGTGGAATATATGCAAGAGGCCTTGATTTCTGTCATGTTGTTTTGGCAGTGCTCTGTTTGAGCCACTTGGTGTTTCTTTCTAGTACTGCAGCTCTCATAACATTCTGTGCATATTGATGTGTGGTTTTTGAAATTTGATGCTACTATTATTGTTATTAATAATAATAACAATAATAATAATACATTTCTGTTTTAGGGACCAAACAACTACTAGAGTTTAAGGTGGTTTCACATACAAACTGGGACAATAAATATTTTTTTCCTCTGATGCTTTTAGTTCATCAAAGAATGTCAATTGCACATGTTTGTGTTTTTTGCATATTGTCTCTTTCAAGCTCTGTCACTCGAATAATGGTTGCTCCTACATCTGGGAAAAATTAGGAAAAGGAAAAGAAATGCTCTTCAGAAGAACAGCATGTTTTATGGCAGTCAAAGGTGCTTTTCGATCAAAGTGTTTCTTCCAGCTGTAGTCTCTGCCACTGATACCTCATCAGTTCAACTGCACTTGTACCGCTCAGGCACAAGGACATTGGACATGTTAACTTCAGGGTGTTCTGTCTTTCTCAATGTTCTTTCTTACCACCCCACCCACATTTTCCACATTTTTCTGACAGAAAACAGAAAACTGGTGTTCATTTTATCATATGGTACACAGCTTGGTAATGGCCTCCCATGAGGATCGCATCTAATCTATGCTGATGACCACAGGGGCGGCAATGATTGTCATGTTATGAGAGAAAAAAATCAAAACAATCATGTTGCGTCAGTTGTATCATTAAAAGACTTTTTTTCCTTTCTTTTTTTTGCAAATTTCTGTACACAGTAATTAATACTCTGGGGCTTGCCTTTGCCAGGCTGGTACTCCAGGCAACAAGATGCCACTCACCTGATAATTATTTCAGGAAACCATGCACGAATGAGAGTGATTGACAATTGCAACATTGCTGTAATTGCCTGAAGCATAGAGAGAAAGAGAGAGAGTGAAGGAGAAAGAGAGCGAGTGAGAGAGAGAGAGAAATTTAAAGAGTATAAATGTTAAGCAATTGTGCTTATGATAGAGGTCACATCTGTTCCTATCACAAGCGTGTCTGTAACAAGTATTGGGTGTTACTGTCATAAATTCTAAAGCTGAGAATAGAAGGTCAGTGTTGGAGTTCCTGTATCTCCAGATCCAGATGTTTTTATACTTTAACAAGCACTCCAGCCAGACCAGTTTCTAAAGTTCTAAAACTGGTGTGGCGCATTATAATCCTTACAGACCAGCAGATTTAAAAGTGAATAAATATCGCTATAAATTACTCCTCTGCAAACCCTCAGATGTTAAATTCATTTTAGATAAAAATTTATGGTGGCAGGGAGCCGCACAGCAAAAAGATCCCGGGTTTGAACCCCGGGTGGAGCAACTCTGGAAATTTCTGTGTGTAGTTTGCATAGTGTGCAGGTTTTTTTCCGTGTATTCTGGTTTCCTCTAGTATTCCAAAGTCATGCATGTTAAGTTAATTGGTGTCTCTAAATTGCTCATTAGTGTGTGAATGCGTGCATGATTGTGTGCGTGTGTGTCCTACAGTGGATTGGCGCTCTGTCTAGGGTTGTTTGTGCCCAGAGTTGTCAGGTGGGCACCAGCTTCCCCGTGACTCTAAAATTAGGATTAAGTGGGTATAGAAAATGAATGAATAAACAAACATTTACTAGCATTAGTTTTTAGGAGTTTATTTGACACCATTTTTGACAGCAGAAACATGTCAGGGAAAAACCTCCACAAAGTGAATAACATACAAATTCGACCTATGCTTACTGCAGCAGCTCTATCATTTGGTGTATCAGAAACCGGTTATCTGTCACAACTGCTTAACATGAGGTTACAAGACGGTAAAAAAAAAGGAAATGTGTGGATAGTTACACAAACACATATATACAAAATGTATGCTGGCATTCTTCTGTTGCTGTTGTGTAATTTTCTTTTTTCATTTTAACAACATTAAAAATTAAAAATAAAACATTAAATCGTTATTTTGTGTACGATTATATAATAAAAATTATTATTCTTAACCAAAATTACAAAACTGGCATAAAGACATTCCTTTTTTGACTCACTTATGCAACTATGGCAAGTATGGCAGATACATGTATGGCATGTGAAATATTTGCGATTTTTTCTATGAAACCTATTTAACAAAATCGGTTTTGCATGTTATGCAAATTAGAATAAAAACAAAATGGGCAAAGCTTATAAGTTTAAATATAGTTTTATTAATCTATGATTCAAACCATCAGGTTTTATATTCATAACCTGAATAATAGTCTATTGAATACTAATTGGCTGATGGCGGCCATGACTTTTGGCTAATCTAAAAAACATTTAAGATCCCTTTGAGGAATGGGGTCTAGATACTGTATATGAAGTTTTAAGCTACATCTGACATACGCTTGCTTAGAAAATACAATATATATCTACGCAACTTTTTGATAGCCAAACCCCAACTGGGTAGGTGTTTACACAATCTTTACTACCATACATAAATCAAGTTTGAAGTAAATGTGATTTAAGTGCCGCCTCATCAATTGCTTAAATTACTTAATGGCCGCCATCTTGTTTAAAAAATTCAAGATTTTTTAATTAATTAAATTTTTTTACATGCTGATTAATCTGATACTAAATATATCAAAATATCAATGCCAAAGATTCAGAGACTAGTTCCGTATATTTTGAATATTATGCAAATTAGTAAAAAAATTAAAATATGTGCAACTAATGGGTTAATATTTAGATTAAATAGATTAAAATAGATTTAATAATGATAAAATAGATTAAATTAAATTTTCCCCCTCAAAATTGTACACACAATGTTATGTAATGACAAAGTGAAAAAGGTTTGTGTAAATTTTGTGCATATTTATTGAAAAACACATATACATAATTATTTACAGCCTTTCTCAATACTTTGTTGAAGCATCTTTGTCAGCAATTACAGCCTCAAGTCTTATTTACTATGATGCTACGTCTTGACCAAAAGACTCTCCTGAACTTTGAATTTCAACTCTATGCCTTATAGCATTTTACCTAGACTCACCTATGAGCCGATTAGCCTGGTTCATGCTCAAACCCTTAATACTAATTAATACTAACAATTACAATAGTGTTCTTTGCACTTTGGGCTAATAATAATAATAATAACAATAACCCTTTCAATAGGGTTCCTTGTACAGAATAATAATGTATTATCCTAGTTATACATATTTTAATCAATGATACCTAATACTATTTCTCTCTCTCTCTCTGTATGTCTTCCGGTTTTTGTCTATTTCACTACATTATTGTGTGCAGAATTTAAAATTCATTAAGACATGAATTTGGCAGTGGGGCCTGACTGGTTTTGGAAGAATTAGCAGTGAAATTCCTGAAAAGTGAAAGAAGGAGGAAGGTAAGTTCTTCCTCTGCACTAGTGAATCCTGATAGAGAGGATAAAAGAAACCATGTAATAATTTATGACCACAGGGATATCTTATCTTGGTCACTGTGATTTGACCTAGGGTGGGTACAAGTGATGCTCAGTATTAGGCGGGTATCGACCACTTTTACCAACACTCACATTACACTGACAGTAAATGTATTTAAATAACTATTGATAGCAAAATGAAATAAATAATTATGAATATTAAGCAAGGCTGTCCTGGGTTTGATTCCCAGGTGGGATGTTCTGGGTCTTATCTTTATGGAGTACATTTACTCTCCGTGTCTGTGTGGTTTTCTTTTAGCGACTGCAGTTTACAGACTTGCATTGGGCTAACTATCAAGTAAGTAAGAACCCTAGAAAAGGGGGGGTTCATCATAGGGCATATACAAACCTGCAGACATTCAAACACTTATATTAATTTAGAGATTCCAATAAGCCTAATGCATATCTTTGGACTGTGGGACAAACTGAAGTACCCAGAGAAACCAACGCAGACAAAGGGAAAATCCACAAACTCTATATACAACGGACCCATGATGCACCTCCCAGGAATCAACCCCAGGACTTTCTTGTTGTGAGGTGGCAGCAGTATCCACTATACCACCATGCCATCCTTGGTAGAACATGCAGTAATAAAATATAAAATATAAAATCATAGTTAAAAAATTATCTTGTTTTTAGTTATTTTATGCTTACTACAGTTTCAGTACCATGTTTTTATTACTACTTGATTTTACTTTCTTATTTAATACTTCATATGCAATTTGTTGTACACAATTTTTCATGTTAGATGATTGTATCCAGATTTTAATCATGTGTTTTATTCAGATATTATGTGCATTGGTGTGGTGTCAGGAACAGTTTATTGAGAGCAAAAACTTTACAATCACACCGGTGTAGTTCTCGGTGCTGTTCATTCACTATCCCTCACAGAGACAGCTTTGTTCACAACAAGCTCTGTAATTTTCCACCCATGGTCTTTGGCTTTTCTTTTGTCCGTTCCCTTCAACAATGAGATGATAATTCTCCCTCTGTTACTCTGTTTTTCTGTCACACACATTTCACTATGTTGTCATTCACCCCAAAGCCCGTCAAGGAAACACTGAAACTATTTGTTTTGCACGGAAATGATATATTTATAATTTTTTAACACCTACCAGGAACAGATAGTGGACAGGCAAGGGTTTCATTACCAGGGGTGTTCGCCACTGATCTGCCGGGGATGGATAGAGGGGTCTTTGTGGGCTCGACAGTGCTTCAAGGTCACGTTGGTTCTGAATTTCAAAGCTTGTTAAGGGCCCTGGGGAAGATGAGAGAGAATGAAAGAGAAGATCAGTGCTACAGTTCTGATACAGAGTCAAATGCCAAATGGGTCACCTAACCTCTGTTTAGCATTGAATCACAAAAACTGTTGGAGAGCAAATGAGGTGTATGAATGGAGAAATTATATTACTGTATAGATGCAGGTGATCAGAAAATGACCTTTACACAAGTTATTCTGCTGCCAGAACTTGCTTTTAAATGCAGTACATGGCTGAATGCACTTTGATATGTTGAAAAGATATCCTATTCTCGTGTTTTGCACACACGTCTCTATATAATGTCTCATAGTTGACAGTACATCTCAGAGCACAAACTAAGACATGCAATCCAAGAATTGTCTATATACCTCACTTGTATCGACGCACAGATATGGTGAAGAGTACAGTATAATTTCTGAAGCATTGAAAGTCCCAATGATCACAGTGGCCTCCATGATCCATAAATGGAAGAAGTTTGGAACCACCTGGACTCTTCATAGTCCTGTCTGCCCATCCAATCTGAGTGATGAGGAAAAATAGGTCTGCCAAGCTTGTAGCTTCATTCTCTGTAATTACTTTTGGCTGTAATTAGAGAGACAGACTTAGAAAACCTTTATTGTCAATTATTATACACAAGTGTACACAGAAGGAAATTTCGTTGCATTTGTCGAGCCCAGAATATACAGAATAAAAAATGCACAGATACATACAGGGGTTAGACAATGAAACTGAAACAAGTGGTTTTAGACCACAATAATTTTTTAGTATGGTGTAGGGCCTCCTTTTGCGGCCAATACCCCATCAATTCGTCTTGGGAATGACACATACAAGTCTTGCACAGAGGTCAGAGGGATTTTAAGCCATCCTTCTTGCAGGATAGTGGCCAGGTCAATACGTGATGCTGGTGGAGGAAAACGTTTCCTGACTTGCTCCTCCAAAACA
>JAOUQV010000046.1:2696030-2711877 GCA_028565295.1 Aspidoras spilotus
GTGGAGGAAAACGTTTCCTGACTTACTCCTCCAAAACACCCCAAAGTGGCTCTTGATACATCTCAAAGACTTGCTGTTTTGGTCACAGATGCGCCAGAAAGACATGCACCAACAATTTGTCCTCTTTCAAACTCTGGTATGTCACCCATAATGTTGCGTGCATTGCAATATTTTGAGCAAACCTGTGCTCTTACCCTGATAATTGAACCTTCACATCCTGCTCTTACTGGTGCAATGTGCAATTAATGAAGATTGGCCACCAGGCTTGACCAATTTAGCCATGAAACTCCCACACTAAAATGACAGGTGTTTCAGTTTCATTGTCTAACCCCTGTATATGTATGTATGTGTACATATTCTATATATATGTATAAAATCAGTCATCAGATAGCACAAGCCAGTGTATTTCTAGTGCCGGTTGCAAGCCTGGGTAAATGGCCAGGGTTGCTTCAGGAAGGGCATCTGGCGTAAAACATTAGCCAAAACTAAAATGCGAGTCATTGAATGATCCTTCATACCGGATCAGTTAGAGTAATCTTATTAACCTGTAACACTTACGCCCTGATGGGGATTGAATAACATCTGCACAATAAATAATTTAGTGCATTGGATAGTTTATATACCATTATATTACATTTCTGCATTTTTAAATAATTTTAAAATTTATAGATTCACTGATCATCAGAACGGGCATATGGACTTGTTTCCTGTTTATACACCTCACTTTTTCACATATAGTTACACTCTTCCTGCAGACTTTTTAATATATTATCAACAAAATAAGGATGTGGGATAAAATTAAACTTTGATTATATCCTGAATTAAGTTCCTGTAAAGCTACTTTAATAATATCTAATAGATGTTTAGTTTCATTAATTATGCATATTTTCATCTATTATATTTCTAAAGAGAAACAGAAAATTCAGTCTTATCTAATAAATTTTACCACAAAAATGAAGTGTCCAGGAAGGCAGATTCTATAAAAAACATAGACAATAATTGCAGTACATGCAAAGACATAATAATAAATATGAATATGAATGCACAATTCTTCTGAACACTTGTTTTTTTTTTTGTTTTCACACATCATCTGTGCAGTGTGAAGTCACTGAAAAAGTGTGACTTTTTCTCTATTCTTTACCAAATATAGGCCAAAAAGTCACAGAGGATGACATACTGTAATAAATCACATTTTTTTTAGGAAACAGTGAAAATGGGTCCCACGAACAATGCTGATTGCATAAAATCATAACTTCTTTCTTTTTGACTTGGCTATGTTTTTAGCTAAATTAATTTTGTCTTGTAACTAAGTCATATGTAATGACTACCTTTTCCAGACCAGCACACGTGCAGGTATTGTACATATAACAATGTAAAATTAGAATTTACTGAGGGTAACTATATACCATGTACATTTCATTCAAGAACAGACATTGAAATCGAGCTTGACCCCAGTCAAATGGAAGCTGAATGGGAAATATTTGGAAAATATTGAAAACGGAAGACTGTGACAGTTTTGTTGCTGGAGGTGAAAAGTGTACAAAGAAAAAATATAGAAGGATAATAGCCAAGTTGACCCCTGTCAGGATCTGGCATTGGTTCAGGTCTCAATCCAGAGGGACTACTAATACTGATACCACTGATCTATACATTATTCTTTGCTCCATCTGCAACAGAAACCACTCTCTACCCTACTGATTTAATGAAAGCACATTCTAATAATAAACTGCCTGCGAAAAGGAAAGAAAAATATATTAACAAAGGGCCAGGCAGCCAGACCTCCTCTCTGAAACCTTTTGACCAGAAAAACACAAACCATCTGGAAATCACACGAGAGAACTTGCAAAGAGGAAGAGTGAAGATATATGCATCTTAACCTCATACCTTCTACAGCCATGCATTACAGGGTATAATATTTTACTATCATATCTTGGCTTCAAGACAATGCGCCATTTGGTTTTGCTGACTCCCATCTCCTCTTATGATCAACATAATTTTTCTGCAAACAATCCTCAGCTATTTAGACCTTCATTTGCACAGCATGGAACCCAAATGCAATACATAAAGTAAACCCGTAAAACAAACTTAAGTCATCAGCCAACTTAGTATGCACATATAACTTGGCAGAACCTAATGTAATTTTTGGTGAAATTGAAAAACAAAGGGATTCTAAGCAGTTATGTGGTGATGCAACACCAATAAACTCATGCTGAGTTATAAATGAACTACACTCATTCAAGTCTATTTTGCATACTAGAGATCCTGAGGAGCTGAAAAGACAAAGAGTAAATACAGGGCATGCTATCCAAGCATTCTCTCTACCCCTATGCCCTTCCAGCCCAGTGATTAAATAAAAAATTGTTGATGTAGCCACACAAAAAAAAAACTATGCCAGGAGCTAATCATAACGCATGCCAGGTCTATGGCTACCTTCCCTCCACTGCTCCAAGAATGCAAGTCTGGCTTAATTATGATTAATTGCTGCCTGGATAATCAGATACAGCTTCAGAAGGTTGGAGATGACAGTCCAAGGACATGGGTAAGAACAGCTAGGTACAGTATTTGTTCATTGAAGTGAAGCTCCCTTACACACAACCTTTCTTACTTCAACTCTTCCAAATAGAATTAATTATAAGATTATATGTCAAGGGTCCTAAGCCAAAGCAAAGGGTGTGTGAGGGTTTAATTTGCTTTCCCCTATACATACACATACTAAGACTGTATATGCTATATGCCCAGTGTCCAGTTGAATGGTTTTTATTACAGACCATTTTTCCAGACAAAAAAAATAATTAACATATTTTCAAATAATAACACTGCTAAATTTTTCTCCACAAAAATTTTAACTGTTGAAGTCTGTGACACATACAAGTCTTGCACACTGGTCAGAGGGATTTTAAGCCATTCTTCTTGAAGGATAGTGGCCAGGTCACTACAAGATGCTGGTGAAGAAAAACGTTTCCTGACTTGCTCCTCCAAAACACCCCAAAGTGGCTCTTGATACATCACAAAGACTTGTTGTCTTGTTCACAGAAGCGCCAGCAAGATACTGTATGCCCAGTGGTCAATCGAGTGTTTTTTGAGATCACAGACCACTTTTCAAGAAAAAATAAAATTAGGCTGCAGGGTTTTGATGCAAAAAAAATGTGATAATCAATGTCTTCAAAAGAACTCTAACTAGCTAATTAACTTAACAACAATGACAATTAACAATAATGGTATTCTGGCTACTGTCTAACGGGGAAGTGTTGAGTGATTTGTACTTGCCCCTATGTATACACATGGTACAACACACTTGGTACAACACCCTGCTGAATGTCTAAATAATGGTTTTAGGTATTCTGTCGGCATAGAGAGACAGTGAAAGAGAGAGGAAGAGAGAGAAAAGGAGAGAGAGAGACAGTAAAGTCAATATGCAGTGGCAAAGCTTACACTACTTCCTCTTTTGACTTTTTCTGGCTCAGAATTAATGGCCTTCAATTTTTGCCCCACTCACTTTCTCACCTAATTTGAACACAAACTCTTCAAGCGGAGGAAATATGTAGACTTTCTCCAGCTTTCTCCTGCTTTCTGATTCCCTCAGCTAGGTCCAAGTTCACACTTTGCCATTTCCAGCATAATAGAAATTCTGGACTATGTTAAGCTACGGTTGTTAAGCTAGAGAAAAAATCTCAACTACTAGAAATTTACATCTCCATGTTCATAATGTGGTGTGCTTTTCCTGTAGTGTATCACAAACAGTTAAGCAGTTTATTCTTAAACCCCTTTGTTCAGTTTATGCTTTAACCCCTTTGTTCAATCACCCCTTTGGCGAGCGTCCCCGAGATTGATTAGCATTTTTCTCCTAATGCATCACAAATAATTCTCGAACGGCGTGTGCCCATCTTTAAAGCCATTGTTTACATTCCACAACGTCATACTTGAAATAACAGCTATTTAAATATGTTTAAGGTGTAAAATTACTTCAAAAATTGTCACCTAAAATTCATTTAGTGTCTAATCAACATAATAAAACAACTGAGAATTGTACCTTGTTTGAAAAAAGTCTTTTATTTTTCTTTCGCACAACTTCTAGAAAAACACCATCTTGACCCAGCAAAACAACAAATATTATCCAGCTCGTAACAACCACAGAATATAATTTCTTCTTGAAACTGTTGACAAATACAAAGCTTAATATGCCCTCAATATGCTTAATAGGTGCTTTTGGTAACCAATTAGTTATTTAGCGTTAAATAGAAGCCAATGTCACACCATATTTCATAAGGCAGTGTGGATGCTTGTTGCATCCTGGGCATTACTGCAAGGGGCACTAGAGTGAGAGCTAGATTTTCTTGTGTCACAGTGTGGTTTTCTGGTCAACCTTGTCACAGAACGGGTTAGTTTATACTTGTTCAACCATATTTATGAAACATCTACTTCTATAGATTCCGATAGAACAGCAGTTGAAAATGTCTGTCAACCACTTGCTTCTTCTCCTGCGTACAAGCAATGATTTGTCCTCGATCACCCCCTTTTGTACATAGTGTTTTTAACCTCCACACTATGTAAGAATGCATGTTGGATTTGTAAAGAATGGTATGGTGGCCGGGAAGTGCAGAACACATTTACCAAGCGCGGTACAATTTTACAAAGCCCAGAACACTTTTACAAATCTTGGTACAAATTTTTATAAAGCCAAGTAGACTTTTGCAAACCACTGTACACTTTTACAAAGTTGTTTCTCACAGAAATGGTAGGTACAATACACAGGAAGTGCATTTATGCTCTTATAACATTCTCTACATTATTTGTATTATTTAATGAAAATGACATGTAATCCACTGGTGCGTGTCTTTTTCTGGTAAAGTTCACGCAAAATGTCACTATAGAAGGCGTATGGCATAGTCGTAACTTATTTATTATTAAAAGAGAATTTTTTTTCACAGCAGATTCGAATATATGTCTTATTTAATCTGGTCAGTGAATATTTCGACAGCACAATGGGCGGAGTTGCATAACAGATTGATTGTCACAAAGGTGAGCAAAAATCAGTTCCTGTGTATTGCATCTACCCTTTCCGTCAGAGACCAATTTGTAAAAAAAAGTGTACAGTTTGTTAAAGTGTACAAACTTTGTGAAAGTGTTTTACACTTCTCCATAGAATGGCCATGCTTTTGCAGAAAATTGTTTGGGTGTTAGTGGATAGTGCATCTGTGCCTAGTGGAATTGTTACTGATTCTGGTTTTACAGTACGATCCAAAAGGCAAAGGCATCCTTTTCCTATTTACTACAAAGATGTTATTTTAGCATGGCAGAGTGGTCCCGGGTTTAATTCCCTGGTGGTTCTTTCTGTGCAGTGTTGCCATAACTAGTCCAAAGTCAATCTAAAACCCACCCTTCAGAATATTGTCACAATGCAATATGGAATATTGTCACAATGCAGCTTTACAGAAAATAAATTCAGACTATAAAGTTACTTCAATTCAGAATTTAAAGTTTAAATAAGTCTAATGCAAACAAAATAAAAATATCCTTAAGAAACTGTTGCAAATTGTGCATGTGAGTTTTTTTGGAGGGGGATTTTGAGTAGGACAAAATATTTTTTAAAAATGTTCTACAGCTGGACTCTCGCTCCAGCTAGTCAGAATGATAATGCCTCAGTTAAAACTAGTTTGGGCTTTGTCTTTAACAGGCTGCCATTTATAGCTTCCTTCCAGATCTTAATGCTCATCCTTGCAAACCTTAGGAACCTTTACCAGTGTATGCAGCTAAACTCACTACAGAAGCCTTTTCCAACTACGATTCACAGGCAAAGAATTCAGAGGTTTCATTATGGGTTTGGACCCAGCACTTCAACTTTGTAATTGCAACTCAATGTAAGAGAGGCCAGCTTGCCCTCAGTGCTACGTGTCCATCATCAGTCATGTCAGTCACAGTTGATCAGCATTCTTTAATCGAGTCACCTTCTGTTTGTGAACTAAGACATTTCGCTGCTATAAATCACAAGCTGTGCATGAAAAATTAGACCGCATGTGTCAGCAGTTTGCAGATCTTCGTCACGGAGTGTTTGGTGTCTTACAACCAAAACGTTTGTACATTAACAATGATTGTGTTTCTTGTTCATTATTATGAACATAAACCTTTATCTACTGAATGAACATTACATCGTACTTGTTTCATACACTTGTAGTCAAGGTTCATCTCCTGCTGACATTCGCCATATATCTCCTACATTCTCATATTCTAGCTCTTTCTCGCGTTCTGGTAATCAGTCTGAATACAGATCACCTTCTCGCTGAGTTCATCTCGCAAAACACAATAGGGGTCAGGTAAACTACTAGAAGCTGCTATGATGGACCAAAGGTCCGCGTTGACTCAAAGGCTTTAAAGGGTACACCAGCCACTCTGCGAGTACGCATTACTATATATATAAGTTTTGGTAGATACAGGTTCAGGCCTTTGGTTAATTACTAAGGACTGTCAGAGTTCAACATAATCTTTCTCAATTCAACCTGTTAGTAAAACGTTTACTGTAGCTTCGTCAGTTATGGACACTTTTGGGATATCTTAGGTACCATTTCAGAAAACTTTTATTCAGAAAAGAAAGTATGGTGAGAGTGGTGAATCCTACTCAGGAACCTGTCATTTTACATAGTGGATACCAAATGGGACAACTCTTTGCTGTCATGGATCAACCTTTCGATGAATATTAAGTGGTGTTATCGATTACTACTTGTGACCCATCTGACTTTCCTGTGCCTTTAGTCCCCTTGGACAATACAGGTTTGTCTTCAGAGGAGAATTCACAATTACAGCATTTGTTGGGAGACTTTGCAGACATATTCTTACCCTCATGATTATAGCTGCACCCACAGTATCAATACAGGTGATGCACCACCCACTCAATCTTGACGGGAGAGAGGAAAAAGAGAAGAGGTGAGGAAGTTAGTGGTGTGCAGCTGCATATATACTTGAGAAGAATACATAATTTACTTTTAATCCCTAATGTAAAATCTGGATGGTGACAGTGTCAAGGAAAAACTCCCTAAGATGATAAGAGGAAGAAGTGCCCAGGGACTTGTAGGGGGTCAGCAGGTAGGAGAGGTAGACCAGAGCAAGTCCATGAAGGGCTTTGAAAGTGAGGAACAGTATTTTATACTGGATTCTCTTATGTACAGGGAGCCAGTACAGTTGCTTTAGAACCAGGGTGATGTGCTCGTGTTTGCGCGTGAATATGAGAATCCTAGCTGCAGCATTTTGAATCAGTTGTAACCGGCGTATTGTCTTGTTAGGAAGACTGTAGAGCAGTGAGTTGCAATAGTCCAGATGAGAAGTATCAAATGCATCAACCGAAAGCTCTGCTGTCGGAGGCGAGAAATGTTACAGAGGTGGAAATAAGCAGATTTTGTAATAAAGTGGATGTAAGGCTGAAAAGTTAGGAGAGGGTCAAATGTAACACCAAGATTTCAAGCAGTAGCAACAGGAGAAACAGAGGTATTCCCAATGTAAAGAATGTCAAAAATGGATGTCAAAAATGCTAGCCAGTGTTGTATTATAGGATTGTGCAGCCTCATCGATAGAATGAAGAAAACAGATATCATTGAAGTTGGAAGAACTAAGAAGAGTAGATAGGGAGGAGGGGTCAACAGCAGAGAAATTTCAATGAGTACGAAGCAGTTTGGGACAGGACTTAAGAGCAGGTAAGGAGGCACAAAAGGTAACAAAGAGATGATCAGATAGACCGATAGAGTGGCCAGAGAATTTACTAACAATCCCACTAGTAGAACAGATGACATCAAGAATACGATCATGATTATGAGTTGGAAAATCGACATATTGGGTTAAGTTAAAGCAGTTTAACAGAGAAATAAAATCAGAAGCAGTTACAGACCCCACGTCAATAGGAATATTAAAATCCCCAGGCACAATTATTAAGGAGGAAAGTGAGCTAATAACCATCAGTACTTCACTGAGTTCAGTGTACTGAATTTTTAGGTGGCTTTGTCTATGAAAGAACGGATGTTGAATAGTTCAACATTAAGAAGCTGTGGTGATGGTGAAGGTTGGTGAGCGAGCTGTGAGACCACGACTCAAGGAATCTTGCATAGCGCACTTAAGTCTCTTCTATGTATCTATGTATCTACATCTATGTATGTCTGTATCGGTGTCTTCTGAGCCTGAAAGCTGTAATATGAACTTCAGGAGAGTAGGCAGTGTATGTAGAAGCAGCAGGGGATGCAGAGAGAGTGGGTCAATGTCTATGACTGCGATGTAGGTAACGTTTTTTTGCAGTACCCAGAGATTGACACAGCCAGTGGAAGAATCCAGGCAGCGGGTGGTGCGTAGTGAGCAGAAATCAGCAGAGGAGTAGACGAGGCATTGGCATAGAACATTACTATGACCTGAGATGCAGGAAATCAGTGCAATATTGCACAGTGTGAGGTGGTAGAGAACAAGCAGCAGACCTCCAGCAATGTTCATAACAGCATGCAGCTCAGCGTGACAGGAGTTCAATAGCAATAGCAAGCAGCCACAAGCAGGTAGCGTGTACAGGGCAGATACGCAGCCGCGTTAGCCGACAGACAGCCAGGCTCGCACCAGTCAATCAAGTAGTAACACCAGTAACCACTAGATAGCTGTCAGCAGAACCATGAGATGAACAAAAATAGATTCACTCAACTCCTGGACGCTGAGAGACCGGGCAGTATGTAAAAGGCTCGCAGATTAATGTACCGTCACCTGACCACTTAAGCCAGTAGAGCTAAATGCTAACAGTGGGAACAGCGCAGCAATACATGCAGTAGCCGGTGTAGCAGAAAACATGCAATAAATAATCTGGACGGTAGAAGTTCGCATAAGGTCCCGGAGCACATGGAAATAGAAGATTTAGGTAGCGCAGAGGAATAAGAAAACAGATCCAGCAAGAAGCGGCAGTGACAGTCTCACACACAGCGTACTCTCATCCGGAAACCGCTGTGTCTTGAAGAATCTGAAACAGTTCTGGAGAATGTCACACTTGTTTTAATTTAATAGCAACAATTTCAGTGGCGTGAAGTGTATTAATTGTGTGTCCCTATTGCCACCTCCAATCAGGGACGTAGCACACTATCTGATAAATGAAAAATCCTGCTGTCAGGGCACCACACCCAACACATTTCCCACCATCCACTTTTCAATTATTAATCATTTATCCCTGTGCCTTCAGCACTCAGCCTGTCCTTTATACATGACACATTTATGTAGATTGTTAGCTACTAATTTTAATTACTACAGCAAATTTACTTTTTCGGGCCCTGCAAGCTTACCTCTTTTTTGAAAGAGGGGCAGTAGTTGTCAGCCTTCTTGTTTTTTCTTCTAATGTTTTTGAAAGCCTGATTTCAGTTTCATTTTGCAAGGTCTTTAATGTTACTTTACTTTAGATGTTACTGCTAACATCTTTGAATCTAATGACAAAGATTGGGCAATAGATTCATATTTTGATATTGTGGCAGGTTTTAGGTGGTTAGAGGGTGAAGAAATTAATAAAAACAACACGCAGATAAAAAATAACATCTCATGAAAGATAAGAATTATTCTGATATTGCTTATTCTGAAATAACAGAGTATGAAAACTATTCACTCATTTTGAATTTAATGCCTGTCACATATTCAAGAAAAGTTGAGACGGTGCATGTTTACCACTATGTTCATCATCTTTTCTTTTAACAACACTCAATAAGAGATTAGGAACTAAACACACTAATTATTAAAGCTTTGTAGGAGGAAGTCTTTCCCATTCTTACTTCAACGTAAACTTTAGTTGCTCTGCAGTCCGGGGTCTCCATTGTCATTGTCTACTAAAATGCACCACACACGCCAGTCTAGTACCCACACTCTTTTACTCTGAAGCCACAATGTTGTAGCACGTGCAGAATGTGGCTTGGCATTGACTTTCTGAAATAAGCAGGGATGTCCGTGAAAAAGATGTTCCTTGGATGGCATAATACATTTTAGCATTAATGGTACCATCACAGATATGAAAGTTACCAATGCCAATGGCACTAACACACTTCCATAACATCAGAGATGGTGGCTTTTGTTTTGATAACAATCCATCCTTTAACTCTTTGGCCAGAGGACACAACGTCCAACATTTCAAAAAACTATTTGAAATGTAGACTCATCAGAGCAATTTTATACTTTGCAAATATTCACTAATTTTGAATTTGATGCCTGTAACATATTCCAGAACAGTTGGGATGGTGCATGTTTACCACTATGTTACATAATATTTTCTTTTAACAATACTCAATAAGAGTTTAGGAATTGAAGACACTAATTGTTTTTAGCCTCTCTGCGTATTTGCAGAGATTTCTTCAGATTGTCTATCTTTTGATGACATTATGGACTGTAGATGATGAAATCCCTAAATTCCTTGCAATTGCACATTGCACTGTTGGACTATTCACTCATGCAGTTGTTCACAAAGTGGTGATCCTTGCCTCATCCATGCCTTTCGGAGATGCTCCCTTTATACCCATTAATGACACTGACTTGTTTCCAATTAACCTGTTCACCCGTGGAATGTTCAAAACAGGATTTTTTTGAGAATTACTCTTTACCTTTATTTTCTTGCCCCTGTCCCAACTATTTTGGAGCATGCTGCAGACTTCAATTTTAAAATGAGTGAATATTTGCAAAAAAAAAACAATATAGTTTATCTGTTTGAACATTAAATATCTTGTCTTTTGTAGTGTATTTAATTAAATATGGATTGAAAAGGATTTGAAAATCATTGTATACTGTTTTTATTTATGTTTACCCAATGTCTCAAATACATTGGAGTTGAATATCAGGTATGACACGATATCATTCACAGTTACAGTTACAGTATAATAAATTACGACATGCATAATGCCTTTAAGAAGGCATTAGTCCGCTCTGGGCCCGCCCCCACAGGAAGAAAACCGATCTATTTGTTCAGAGTTTTCCAGTCAGAGTCATATAACATTGTCTATATAAGTCTATATAAATGATTTCACAAGAAAATAATGAGTAGTGTATTTGAACTAGTTACAAGCGGTGAATATCTGCATTTGTGAAATCAGCCAACAGCAGGAGTGGATTAACCAATTTCTATAGGTGTGAAAACATAAAAAACCTTTGTGAGTGTAAAGCCATGTCATTTGTATTGTTCAATGTTATTAAAAAATATTTTTTAACATCTTGGTGTTCTTGGGGGCCCCCTGGTGGCCTTGAGGTCGCGTAATTTGAGTATGCCTTGGGCTGGCTCGTTTATACTAAATAGCCAGTGTACACAACAATAAAGAGACTAAAATCAAGAGGGAACACTGGGGACTCAGAATTGAACCATTAAAATCAATGTCTACGCGTCTTTATTTGATGTCATGCTATATCTCTAAGTACTAATCTTCACCCGGCACTAGCTGCAATTTTCCTGGAAAGCCAACTCCAAATCCTGGGCAGCTTTATGTAGGCTAAGGGACAGCAGCAATAAATATTTTGAAGCAATGACGAATGAGATTATTCATTATTTAGCATGTAGAGGGATGAGGATAGTCAGGCTTGATAAAATGAACTATTTGTCCAGTGCAGCACAATCAATACAGGAGTGTGTTTCCCAAGTCGTAAAGCCACCACAGTCATTTTAAAAGAGAACACACACTGGCGCACACAGTAGTGGAATACGTTGTGAGATCATTCCATTAACTAAGAGCCAGCAAAAGCGTTTCATTAGCGCAAAATGTGAATGGAATGCAAATGAGAAAAGCAGAGAAATGACACTGCATTTTCATTCCCAATAAATCGTTTACATTTGTGTTATCCCGCTCAAGAGGACTGGGTTTGTGATAGCCTTCCGGTACAGACGTATACCACCCTACACACAAACACACTCACACACAGATGAAACCCTCCTCCTGCTCTGACAATAATATTTTGTTATATGAAAGCAGGGAATGGGATTTTAGGATCAAAAGTATGCAATGTAGCTATCAATCTAGGTCAAAAACCTACAACAGAGGGATTATTGATGCCTCTTAGGCTCATTGACTTCAGCATGGCTGATTCACACTGCAAAAATAAAAAATAGATGTTTTATTGTCAAAATCTCCTGTGCTACAAATATTTATTATAAATGTACAATAACTTGGATATTGATTAATTAACCCATATACAAATACTTTTATTACAGTCAAGATTTATATATTCTCTTGGAAGTCATATTCTTCATATTATATTCAAATTTGGGCCCTAATGTTCAGGGTAAAGGGCTTGGAACAGAAAGGTCGCTGCGCAAGTTACTGTACATAGCTTGAGTGCCACTGAGAAAGACTCCAATTGCTCCTTATGCCCCTCAGTGGGGGTTGTACACTAGTCTGGGTAGCTGTGTGTGCTAAGTGCATGATAAATGCACTGCTGGATGTGGTGAATGCAGAGAAGAGATTTTCCTTAGGGATAAATAAATTGCCAAATATTATTATTATTATTATTTTCAACTCTGGGTGCAAGGGAAGGAACAACCCTAGACTGGGTGCCAATCCATTGTAGGGAACACACATTTACACAGTACAGACACGTTAGAGACACTGATTAACCTAGTATTCATGTCTTTGTAACATGGGTGGAAACGGAGCACGTAAAGAAACCCTGAAAGAACACGAGAACACGCAAACTCAACACAGAAATTTCCAGAGTCTTCCCACACGGGTCCTTCTTGCTGTGAAGTGACAGCACTACCTGCTGTGCCACCATGCCACCTTTATTATTATTAATATTATAACTTTATTGTCATTAAACAATGTTTGTTTGTTTGTTTCTTTCATTTACTTACATACTTATAGCATCAAATCAGCAACAAGAAATATAACCATGTTTTCATTCATTCATTCATTTTCTATATCAGCTTAATCCTAGTTCTAGAGTCACAGGGAAGCCGGTGCCCATCCGGCAACTCTTGGCACGAGGGCAGGAACAACCATAGACAGGGCGCCAATCAAACATAGGGCACACACACAATCACACACACATTTACACATTAATGAGGCAATTTAGAGACCCCACTTAACCTATCATGCATGTCTTTGGAATGCGAGAGGAAACTGGAGTAACCGGAGAAACCCGCGCGAATGTGGGGATCTTAAAACCATGTTTTCATACCTGCAATTCATGTCTACAAAACATTCCAAAGAATCTGGGACAGGGACAAATTAGGGTTTTAATGTAATTTCATACATTTTTTCATGATGAGTTAGGGTTAAAACATGCACACATGTAAGCAAACTTTAACTGGTGCAAACAAAAGCTAATGATGCAAAGACTAGAAGCAACTAAGCAGCAAAAACACATTCAGAGATCTTCGCAAAGTTCATAGCATACAAAACAGAGCATGATAGTTGTGTTAACCCGCGAGGTGCTCTAACCAGTAAGCTGTTTAAATATCTTCCTAGGAGAGCTGATTGCAGCTTTCCTAATTAACTCCAGGTGAGGCTGGCTAGAGTGCCTGTGTGAAACTCAGTCAATTATTCTTTAGAGTGTGTGTGCAGAGCAGAGACGTGACAGGCTGTAAGGGAAATTCAGTGACAGCAATTAGCCTACGTCATTTTTTTGCATTCTGGTATGAATACAGCGCACCTGAAGGAAATCGACACAGACACCGGGAGAACATGCAAACCCAAGTATTCCCACCTGGAAATCAAACCCAGGACCTTATTGCTGTGAGGTGTTAGAGCTACCCATTGCATTATCATAATGAAATGAGTTAAAAAAATAAAAAATAAATGATGATTGATTTAATTGAAAATGGGTAATGTGATTGTATTATGAAGACAGATCTGTAAAAGGCTGACATACTAAAAATGACATATTATTATATTGCTTACTACAGTATTATATGCTTCATATTGTCTAGCATGTGTGTTTAGTATGCAGTATAGTACATCACCAAATCCACTGAAGATGGGAAGTTGTATTAAACAAAAATAAAAACAATACTATAATTTCTTTTCAACTGAATGCACTACAAATAGAAGATATTTAATGTACAAACTGATTTTTATTCATTATAAATTTGATACCTGCAACACGTTCCAAATCAGTTTGGACACGGACATGTTCACCTTTCCTTTTAACAACACTCAGTAATAGTTTAGGAACTAGACACTAATTGTTTGTAGATGGAACTGAATATGATTTGTAAAGAATTTGCAGATCTGCATGTTCTATTTTTATTTATGTTTCACACAATGTCCCAAGTTCATTGGAATAGAGGTTGTAAGAAAAGTCAACATTCGTTTAGTGCCTACACAATTCATGTGACCAATAACTTCACATTTTCCACAGAGCTGCAAATTTTGTAAAACGTAAAAATGTATTCGTTTGTATAAGGCAGTCAGTTAACTACAGATTACTTTAATTAACACAAACATTAATAGGAGTATAATTACTACACAACCATACAATGCAGATTACTGTGACCCTTTACTTTAGCATCAATTCAATTCCACTTTATTTATAAAGTGCTTTTTAACAATGGATATTGCCCTAAAGCAGCTTTACAGAAAATGTTTTATACCAGATGAGTAACAATGGAAAGGAAAAACTCCCTGAGGAAGTAAGGAAGAAACGTTGAGAGGAACCAGACTCATAAGGGAAACCATCCTAATACATAATTCTATAACTAACAATAATTTATAACAATAATATAACAATATTAATATAAGAATTATATATATATATATATTATAATGACAATATGAGTCTGGTTCCTCGGGTTAAGATTTAAAGTATTGATTTTGTGCCTTATATTTTCACGTTTATTTAAAAAAATAATAATAAAGTTGTCCCAACTACAACCTGATGGTGGGAATGTTTCTTCCTAGTTAGTTTTGCTATGGTCTTAAATAAAAAGTGAGGATTATTTTGTTTTCTTCTATTAGCAAGGAGATTTTTTCTCTAGCAGTAGACAATGCAGCTTCATTTAATACTATATACTCATCCGGTTTGATCCATGTTTCAGTTAAATAAAGTAGTAAATTATTAGAATAAACTCTTTGTATATTTCTATATTTGTTCAAATTTCTATATTTTGGTTTAGCCCGGGGAACATATCAATATGATGAACTATAGAATCTAAGCAGCTAGCAGATTGTCAGATTGTCATGATTTAACTAGCCCTGTTTTAAGACTATATCCTATGCCATAGGATAAGAGAGCAGCACCTTCCCGAGTGGTATTATGTAAATGTGATCTTTTCACATTCTCCTTAACTTGATTTTTAATTAACTTTTGTTATTTGATGCTCTTATTATTTTACCTCTTACTTATTCTGCCCAATTCTTTGTCCGCATTTTTGGACATTTTGGCCGCATTTGGCTGCTTCTTAAACATGAAATTTGGTATGCTTGTACTTGGGTGCACAGATACCTGTCAAATCACAGACAGCTTGCACTCTTCCTTTACTTTTCATAATCTTTAAACCTCACAGTACCTCCTCTGCTTATCTTATAGGCTTCTATGCAAATTTCAGAAAAAAATTTAACTTATTACATTATTAACTTCTTTAACTGTGTTAAGTTTTATGTGTCTAATTGCACACACGTGCCTAAAGACAGGAAAACTAGTCAGCAATTTAGCTAGTGACAATTCACAAATCTTTTTGATAGTATTACTTTTTTGAGGAGATCAAGGGCATATCACCATATTAACAATAGATTTGCATGCTGATAAGGGTCAAAACTCTTTTGCTCTTTAATAGGTCTTTAATTAATGAAAACACGCAGATATACAGGGGTTAGACAATGAAACTGAAAAACCTGTCATTTTAGTGTGGGAGGTTTCATGGCTAAATTGGACAAGCCTGGTGGCC
>JAOUQV010000046.1:2716730-2729636 GCA_028565295.1 Aspidoras spilotus
GAATGGCTTAAAATCCCTCTGACCACTGTGCAAGACTTGTATGTGTCATTCCCAAGACAAATTGATGCTGTATTGGCTGCAAAAGGAGGCCCTACACCATACCAATAAATTATTGTGGTCTAAAACCAGTTGTTTCAGTTTCATTGTCCAACCTCTATATATAACACATCATAAAATATTAGTATTATTATGGTATTTTTTGTTCTGAAATAACAGTGCATGAAAAATTTTAAAAGAAAAAAAACATTTCAGAGGCAGTTGAAGAGCCCCATCCAAAAACAGGGTATGCATGTGCAAGCACCCCGCCCGAAAGCCTTCAACACTGAAGATAGATTTAGTTCAGAAATCAGGCAGAAATAACCTAGGGTTTGTGTTAGAATCTTTTTAACTATAATAGTATGATTTTATGATTTCATCCTTAATTTCTTGCTAATTCTGCCAAGGGGGTTTTCTTGATGATGTCATCAGAGACCCTTTTGATGAATATTTTACTATGGAAAGCTCCAGAAAAAAAATAGGACAGGTTAAGATCGAATATATACCTCAAATCAAATTTTCAGCTTAGACATCTTTATTAAATGAACAATTAAAATATGTAAAGGATATTATAAAAAAAAAACAATATAGTCTCCTTGGAGGTGCTTGAGATATTGTCCTTATATGAGTTATTACAATAAAATTGGTCCTTAAAGACCCTTAATTGTCAGAGTGTACCAAGAGGTTGTGTAAGAATACACAGTATTTTACATAAGTGTATAGTATTTTTGCACGGCTGCTAACAATTTCCAAAAAACCTATTAAGGCCTTACAAATGTAAGTACAGATTACTAAAGCCTGCTTCTTCCATTATTTTTTTCAATTGATGTAACAGACACACATGTACATGTATGTTACTGAAGTTAGGCTATTGAAATAGGAATACTTTTCATGCAATATTATTGTGTGGTCATTAAAAGAGAGCCAGAACCAGAGGAGCGTTCCAGATGCCTTTTTCCATTAACTTAAATGTTAGAAGCCATCTATAGAGAAGTGGTGAAATGGAGGGGAAAAAATGGCCTGTAGTTGATCAGCAAGGATTAGTGCATAGGGCAGATGAGCTTAGCAGGGTGAAGGAAAAGAGCTTTATCAGCACCCATAAATTCATTTTAATGCTCCATTTACATTTTTTAAGAATTCTTTCAAAATCTTTAGGTAGACCTTGCACAATCATGCAATCATTCTAGTTTGCAACAAAACGTAACCAATGCAAATGTAAGGGGTTGTAAATGACGGTTGAATTACGTTGTCAATTAAAGAAATATAACATAACCTATACATACTGGTTTTTATTTTTTATCTTTCAAATGATTAGCTCTTATATAATTTCTGATCTCTGCTTAGTTCTTCAAAAATAGACATAACCATGATAGACCCCTGCTCAATTTTTTAAGTCAGGCCACTAGCTGAAGCTGAACAAAGTATCTTTCTTTCAAAAACCCTTTCCAAAGCAGCAAAGTAACTCTGAAAGCCTGATCTGGATACAAATATAGCGCTGATTAAGAATATTCTATGTCATAATAATGTAAACAGCTTGATTATAAATTCACTTTCTTGAAAAGATGTTTTGTGATTTGTACAAAGCACCTCATTTGAGTCCAGATTGCTGCATTTTGTAAAGCAACAATCAAAGCCGTCATATTATTGTAGCTGCAAATCTGCATCCGTAAACACAACTGCCATACACTTCATTACACAAACTCCTGCAAAGCTTAAAAAGGCTTAAAAACAAGTATTTGTTAACTGCAGATGACACAGAAAGCCGGGGGAGAAATCTGCTCCATGCAAATTGTATTCGGTGTAAAGCATTACCATAATTTTTCCGACTGGAGTCCTCTCAGGACCTCCTGATGAAGGCTCTGATCATAATTCTAATTGCATGAATTACATTCTTAATTAAAGGCAGTAAAATGCATTTTATGTCATGCCAAATTAAATATTAATTCATTAGATATAAGCAACTTCTTAAAAAATAGATATCTGAATTTTGGAAAGTTGTATTTGGGTTCATCATGGAGTATGCATGCAGACGGAAAACTAATACGCTTCAATAAGTGAATATGAAATATTTTATACATCTTTATCTTATTTTTAAGCTGCCATTTCTGACTTATCATATTGCCAAATACATTGGTTCTCATTATAAAAACATTTTTCTCCCAATATACACTATATTACCAAAAGTATTTGCTCACTCATCCAAATTATTAGAATCAGGTGTTCTAATCACTTCCATGGCCACAGGTGTATGAATGCTACAGCATACAAAGACATTTTGGAAAATTACATGCTCACAACTTTGTGGAAACAGTTTGGAGCTGGCCCCTTCCTCTTCCAACAATATGGTCACTCATGTCACCCATGTGTCATGTTCTATAAGTGTATTTGGGTACGTGTATTTGGGTGGGAATCTGAAATATTTCATACATTTTTGTGTTATTTTTAGGCTGCCATTTCTGACTTATCATATTGCCAGATACATTGGTTCTCATTATCAAAACATTTTTCTCCCAATATACACTATATTACCAAAAGTATTACTCATCCAATTTATCAAAATCAGGTGTTCTAATCACTTCCATGGCCTTTGTGGGAACAGTTTGGAGCTAGCCCCTTCCCAAAAGTAGTTTTCAATATATATATTTTGTGGTTTCATTAATTCATATTCTATTCAAGGCCATGGGGAAGCCTAAGCCTATCTGGAAACACAGAGAGCAAGGCAGTTGGAAACCTAGACATGACTTCATTATAGGGCACACTCATACTCATTTATGCTTTATGTCCAATTTATATATGTCTTTAGACAATAGTAGGAAATTAAATAGGAAATGAAATAGGTATCCGTTTAATAACCGATGCTCATGTTTTAAGTTCTTGTGCATCTTTTACAGAACTACTGAGAGCCAGAGGGTTGTGGATCCTCTGCCCAAATTACTTACAGTCATATACTCTGAGCGTTGTCTGCGGCCACCTTGTGTTGTTGTTAATCCCATGTGTTTGTTTATATCCCAACTCTCTGTGCTACTCATGCTTATGGTTATTTTGAGTGCACTAAAATAAACCTGCAATTGTCTCCACATCTGTGTTATGGGGTTCATTTTACACGTTTACCCAATTTACCAACAGACAGCACGCAATAAGCGTTGTTATTAAGTGCACAGGATTTGAAGGAGCCGTGGCGCTTGTTCCGGGAAATGGAGGTTCATATTCACCAAGGTTTAATGATGGCTGCGCAAAAGGATAGACTTTCTGCTTTGCAGCCAGAGCGCTACAGCGGTAAGCCTAAATATGTCAGGAATTTATCCTCCAACGTTTCCTTTTTTATCTTTGGATAGTACTATATCTGGAGAACAGAAAGTGGTGTTTATGATTGGTGCACTTAGTGGTCAGGCTTTTACATGGGTGACAGCATATTGGAATCAGACAGGTGAGACTGCTTAATCTTATTCAGACTTTGTTTTGAACTTTAAACAAGTTTTCGATCATCCTGCTGACGGCCGGAATCCCGGAGAGCATTTGCGAACCTTGTTCCAAGGTACACAAAGAGTAGCTCAGTATGTAAATTACCCTGTTGTTATAACATCATGAACCTGGAATCACTCATAGCCACAGACATCAGGTTAGATGACCTACTTCGCCAAAGTGCCAAGTGCCGAATGTCCAACACCTCCTAGAGCCTGAACCTATGATGGTGGGACCATGCAGACTGTCTCTAGAGGAGGAAAAGAGGACTAGGACTCTGTTATTACTGATGGGAAAGGCTGGCCATGTCGTGCAGGAGTGTTCCGAGTGCCCCCAGCAGACGTTTACGGCAGCAGCAGGGTGAGAAGTAACCATTTTAGCCCCGTGCCAGATTTACTCATAAAGGTGCAGATTAACTATGGCAATAAGGTTTTTTTCTCCCTGCCCTTATAGAGTTGGATGCTGCGGGGAGCTTCATGGACTCCTCCATTGTCAAAGCACTAGACATCTCGAGTGTGAGCTACAACATCAGCTCCAAATAAGGGCCATTGATGAGGTCCCATCGGAGGCAGCAGTGTCACCTATCTTACCCCTGCACTGCAGATGACTGTGGGTATTGCATGAAGAAACAATATCCTTCCTTATTACCAATTCCCCAAAGTACCCCATCATGCTGGGCCTACCGTGGATGAGTCAGCTATGTACAACATGTCAGAATGGTGCGACAAAGATTGTTACATCATCAACTCTACGTAAAGGCAGCCAAGAGGTTAAATATAATGCAAGCTCGGTGATCAAGCTCGGTGGGCCCTGGGAGATCCATCTCATTGTTTCTCCAAAGAAGTTTATAAAAGCCATCTGGTGGGAACTCAATGAAGAGAAACACAACAACCAACCAGAGAACCCAACCAATGTCCCCCTGGACATCTGTATGTGCCCTCTGCTCTACAAGGTTACCTGATCAATTAGGCTCATGATACTCCAGGTTTGGGTCGCCCAGGTACTTGACATACCTTGGAGCTTATTTATTCTAAATATTGGTGGCTCAAGTTGAGGCAAGATATTAACAAGTTTGACAAGTCATGTTCGGTATGTGCTGAAGCGAAGACCCCTACTTCCGTACCGGTTGGGAAACTGTTGCTCTTGCCCATCTCCGAAGGACCTTTGTTCCATATAGCCCTGGACTTTGTAACTGATCTGCTGTCTGAAGGTAACAACACTATCTTGGTGGTTATAGATCAGTTCTCCAAGTACAGTTCTTTCCTCTCAAGGGCCGGCCCACACCCATGGAAATTGAGTATTTCAGTATTTTGGCCTCCCTGAAGACGTGGTGAGTGACTTGGGTGTTCAAATTACCTCCAGGGTCTTGGGATCATTTCATAGACAAGCTGGGGTCTCAGTAAGTCTCACATTTTGGGTATCATCAGGCCAATGGTCAAGCAGAGAGGGCGAATCAGGAACTCATGAAATTCCACAGGATGTTTTGCCAGCATAGACCCCGGGATTGGGCCAGATACTTACCTTGGGCGGAGTACTCACAGAACTCGTTGCACCACTCGGCTACCAGACACTCGGCTGAAGCTAATTAGGAGAGCTGCAATCAGCTCTCCCGGTAAGGTATTTAAGATCATTCTAGGCTAGAGTGCCTCGCGGGTCAACATATATTGCTATGCTTAGTGTTTCTCTTCTCTTGTGTGCTTTATGTACTATGCTTATATTAGCCATTAGCACTGTTACCCTAGTGTTTACCTATATCTATGTTTGCTCATGTATTGTTAATTGACCTAATTATTGCAATTGTTTGTTACTTTAACTTTTCCATCTTTTTATTGACCCATTCCAACGTTTTTAAAATTTGTTGCTGTCACAAAATTTTAAATGAGCCAATACTTGGTATAACATTTCAAAATATCTCACTTTTATTTGATATGTCGTCTATGTTATATTGTGAGTACAGTATAAATGTAAAAACAATTAAAATAAATCCCAACTATTTTGGAATCAGGTTTGTTCTCAGAGTACAAACCATGCCATGAAGTCCAAGAATTGTCTATAGACCTCCAAGACAGGATTGTATCGAGGCACAGATCTGGGGAAGGTTACAGAAAATTTTCTGTAGCTTTGAACGTTCCAATAAGCACAGTGGCCACAATCGTCTGTACAATGGATCCAGCATGACTCTTCCTAGAGCTGGCTGCTCAGACATTCTCAGTTATCGGGTTAGAAGATAACTGATTTCACCTTAGGTGACCTTAGGACAACGATCCTAAGCACACAGCCAAGATACCAAAAAAGTGGCTTGGGAACAATTCTGTGAATGTTTTTATGTGGCCTAGCCAGGGCACAGACTTGAACACAATTTAACACCATGAAAGATCTGAAAATAATTGTGCACCAACACTCCCCATTAAAGCTATTAGTGATTTTGAAGAGTTTTATATTGTTATTTCTCATAAATCTTCCACTGCAAAAATCACATAATCACTTAATATACAGATACGGTGAAAACAATGTTACACATATAATTGTGACCACAACAGTGTATTTTGGAATCTATCATTTTTTTTATTTATAATTTTTTTTTTAAATAGTATTTAATAAATTTAATTTTAAACAGTTTAAATCTCCCTTGACTTTGAATGGAGCTGATTTTAATACAAATCATACAGTGATCCCACTCTACATTTACTTTTCTTCTCTTAAATACTCTTTATCACCCAATATAATCCTGTTTTTTGTAATATAATACAGAAGTTAGAGTGTGATGTCATAGTGAAATCAAAGGCAGAGTTCAATTAAACCTGTTTAAAATCCACTTATTTCTACCTAGAAACTGAATTTAAATTGTATTTTGACATTGGCCATGCCAAAATCCAGCTCATTGATTGACAAATGACTTTTCTAACTTAGTAATGATTTATTTGGGAACTTGTATAGAAAAGTCTCCTTTAATATGCATTATAGATTTCAGAAATGGTTCCTATTTTTATGTTTTGTGTTTATAAACTGTAATAAATCTGTTAACCCCTGTTTCAGTTAACCCAGATGTAGTTAGATTCTACATGCCAGTTGTAATTGGTAGTGCTACAATTGTTTTTTTTTTCAAACATGAGTTAAGCTTAAATAATTACTGCATATTTATACTTTTTTCTTCACATCTATCACTCTCTCTCTGTCGCTCTCTCTTTCCTTTTCTACCACTGTTTCTAAGTATGGTGGGCCGACCCATGGGCCTAACCCCCCACTTGATCACCATCTTTGACAGATCGCTATGAGGTGTTATTAATAATTTTGTCTGTGTGCTACAGATGTTGCGAAAATGAAGAAGACTTTTCAGGGGTCTCATTACACTGGGGTGCCTCAGGTGCTAAGCAAAGACCCAAATCTGTCTCTTTCCCTCCTACCTTAACTCTCCATCAAGTGCAAAAAAGTGTAGAGGAAGAGGAGGAAGGGTCTAAGCAAGCACAACTCCTTCAGTCTGTAGAGTTGGAGAATGTGTTGTGTAGCTAAGTTATGACATTTTTTGTCGAAAGTCTTAGGGTCGCAGGAGAAAAACTTTTTAAGTTTTAAAAAGCATTGTTAAAATTATATATATTCCCCCAACACTTATAATATAATTTATTGAAAGAAAAAAAATGATAATAAACAATAAATCCCTGCATTATTAGTTGGGGAAGCATCAAACTGTCTCAGATTAGCGATCAGTATTACGTAAAAACAATAGGGATAATGTTGGGAGTGTTATGACTCTCCATTGTGACAGAATATACAGTAACGTGTAGAAAGATTAATGAAAGACTTGCAATTCATAATCCTGAAGGCAACATTTGCCTGCTATGTGTAAATGTAGCGAGTTTGACTTTGTTTGACTGATAGCTGGAAGTTTGGTGTCAGAAACAGCTGCATTTGTGGGTCCTATATCATGGTACCCCGAGTGTACCAAGCATGAAGAAACCACCAACAAACATCCAGCCTAAGGTTAAACAGTGCCCGGTAATGCGCGCTTGATCCAAAAACCTCGCATTTCATTTATGAGTGTTGTATTTTTTATTTGTATGTGTATGGAATTAGTTATATAATTTTGTGTGTAAACCGCTACTACAGAAATGGTACTGTAATATTACAAACCTTACATTAACTGAAAGTTCAGAATGTTGCTGTTGTATATTAAAATAATATAATAAATAAGTAAACAAATAAATAAATAGTGTGGCATGTTGGCACATTATTTATTGCTGCCATCCTAAAGCAAGAAGATCCCTGGTCAGCCGTCCAGTGTCCTTTCAGTGTAGAAATAGCTTGTTCTACATGTGTCAATTTGTTTTTTTTCCAGGTGCACCAGTTTCATTCTTTAATCCAAAAATTTGTGTTAGACTAATTCATCTATAAATTTATGGAAGGTTATATTATGTGGAATGACCATCTCATGCAGAGCTTTTTTATAAATTGTATATCTTTTCTTGTGGGAGGTTATATCATGTGGAATGACCAATTCATGCTGCAGATGGACCTGTGGACTTATGCACTCACTACTACACACACATTTACAGACTCATCCTACAGACTGTTTTTATATAGGGACAAACCATTTCAGTCACCCAGCTTTTGAGAGGCAAAGTGAAGAGCCGGTGAACATAGTGAAAACTATTGATAAGAGTCGCGGCTCTGGTCAGAAATCCAGTCGCCCCTTGGACTGGTGGAATGACAAACTGAAGTAGCATGCACTATTTATATTTTTCTGTTGGTCTTTTACAGAGAGAAGCATGCACATCCCCTGCTTTTATATGAGGATATTGTGCTTTTCAAAAGTCTTAGAGTAAAGGTCAGTGATGCATATCATTTACGTAAAGGATAGACGGGCATTATTGAGATAATCGCAGTCAATCAGCTCAGATCTAAGGGAAAAACTGAAGGCAGCTGAATTTTGGGGAGTACCTTTTGATGTTCTATTTTATCTAACAGCGGACAGTTTACCTCAGATTTACTTGGAATAATGAATCTGGGTGTGAATTAAACAGCAAAGGACATAGTGAATGGTCTACTGCATCGCTTCCAGGCTTGTGGTTTGGGGGATGAGTGAAGAAAGTTGTTTTGAGTTTACATGAACTGAGCTTCTAATGCATAATCTGTGTACTGACAACACGCTTGAAAACTGCGCCATGTCAGCTAAACACATGGTCCCCAACTGTGAGACTTTTAATCATTATGTTTGAAGTTGCTAACCTTCTATTTAGAAATAGGGGTGCAAAAAGAACAGCATTAATGAAGAAGATTTGTGCTGAAAATGGCATTGCCTTTGTAAAACTAGAAATATTTACAAGATATAATTATCTGCTCTAAAGGTTGAAAATATAGAGGCTATTGCCTGCAATTCAAATTCAAGTGGCTTCTAGTGAAGACTATGACCTAAAACATATCGATACTTCACCTCCCTCAGGTTCCAGCAAGAGAAGCTGACTATTGGTGAATATAAAGATGAGACAACTGATACTACTGCTTGACAGTGGACACGGACAGAAAAGAAGCTATTGTGGCAGGGAAATAACTGATGTATTGAGAGGTTTCATTTTTATGTGTTTGAGAGCATATATGAATCCCTTAATAATGTGATAAATTATGATTTTTGAACATTTAACTTGGCCCCAAGAAATACAGCTGCTTCATAGATTTGGCAAAACAGCACTAAGTAACATGCTCAAGAAATATGATGCCAGCCAGTCTGTTAAAAGAGATGCCAGTCTAAAAGAATGGCCACATTTAAAGCAGTCAGGGAAGTGTTTGGGAACCTCTTCTGGGTATGACTTGATCTGCATAGCAAAAACAAGCTGTTTAGAAATTTATTACAACATTCACAAAGTCATTTAATTATCCGTTACACTGCCCTTGTTGTGTTGTGTGTTGTAAAAGTTGAGACCCAAGCAATGTCTTTAGGTGCACCTTTGAGAACTAGATGAAATGAATACATGCATGTGAAAAAGAGAGAGAGAGAAAGAGAGAGAGAAAATGAACAGGGATATGTAGTTTACTAATGGCATGTGTGTGATTGGCTGTCTAGCAGGAGACCCCTGATGATTGGGAGTGTGTCCCGAGAGGCGTAAGACAGATGCCGTCATGGCACTAAGCCCTCAGGGACAACTTTGCTTTTGTACACGCAAAACAACTTTGTGCCATAGTATACCCCACGGGCTTATTTTGTAGGTATAAGAGAGCAGTGGAACACAAGACATGGATATGCTAACTTTTCTTTACAATGTTAGCCTCATGTTTGGAAGGTAAACAATCTGTATTTTGCACCATGTGACAGGGTGAGAGCATTCACCTTGTGTGATGGATGTGTGCACAGATTTACTGCGAATTAGAATGAAATGAATGTAGCCAAGCATGGAAAGCTTCAAGGCATTCACACTGGCCTTACTGCCCTGTTCTACAACACATCTCCATCTCTTATTCTCTCTGTATTTTTTCATGTCATGCAATTTTACTCTCATAAGATATACTGCTTTCACCATAAGCAATACCAGGAGCTCTTTGTGTCTTGTGTTATACAAAGGTGAGTCAAAAATGATCAGCACTCTGGTTGTGGTTAAATGTGTTTTAAGATAAAATAGCTGCCTCTCTTGTGATTTGAACGTAAGAAGAGCAAGTAGTGATTGTTTTCTATTTTATTTTTTGTTATCTGATACTTCTTGTACAGTACGGAGCAATTGTTTGGCTGTGAAGATGCATCTATGTATTGATAAAGTTCATAAAAGGTCCCAAACACTGAGATGTATTTATATCACACAGCTGAGTTTTAAACATGTAAATGATGATTTACAGTAAGATTGATTAAGTATTTAAATATACTGGACTGTATATCAGTAATACGTGCTATAGCGGTATCTGCAGATATCAGCAAGTATAACTTAATACTTTATGATGACTTTATAATACCATAAACATACATGGACAGAACCAGCCTAAAAAATCAGACATGGATGTCTGGTAGTTTATTTATTGTGTACTGGTTTAATCTTTTATTGAACATATGCCCACTGATAACTGCAGAGGTCCGTTTGCCTCTGAAGTATGGAACAAGTCCAAATGTAGCTGGTTTTATCCTTTTCACATTGGAAAGATTTTGTCATTTGTTAATGATAAAATGTTTTCATAGAAATTTTAAAAATTCATAGATAAGATTCATAGGTGTTACAATAATTTAAATTGAATGCTTTTTCGGATTATTTTTAATTACTTTTAATAATTTTATTATTTATTTTATTCTTAATTTGAAATTTTCATTAAATAACGTTTAGTGCTTTTTTTTAAACCCTACGTTTAAATTAAAATACAAAACTGTAAGACATATTTGTGATGTGGGTTATTAATGTGTGAAAACAAGGGACCGTAAAAACATCCAGTGAATGTTGGATTAGAAAAAAACAGGTCACTAATCAGTTTTTAAATGTACTAAATTAAGAAGGGTTCTTAGTTCACGTAGTTGACTGTGAATTCTGGGAAATTACTTTTATGGCCTTAGTGGTAGTGTAAGAAAAAATTAGGGATATACTGTATATATAACACTCCTTTTGTATATTCTTTTTGCCATATAATATGACAAAATAGCATAATTATTTATGGCCAACATTTTCATCTCTCAAAAGCTTTATATAACATCATTATATTTTATATTTTATTTTAAATTTCTTCTACTTCTTTATCTTTCTGCCTCACTCTTCTTTCCACCTCATTCTGTCCCCTGCATCTTCTTATTTCACACCACCTACCTGCATGTCTACATTGACCACCTCCATATATCTCATCTTTGGTATTCCTCTCTGCCTCCTTCCTGGTAGCTCCATTTCTAACATCATCCTACCAGTATATCCACTGTCCCTCATCAGTACATGTTCAAACCACCTCAGTCTGCCCTCTCTAACTTTGTCTCCCAATTTTCCAACCTTTGCTGAAGCTCTGATGTTCTCATTCCTAATTCTGTCCATCCTGGTCAGTCCCAACAAGAACCTAAACATCTTGAGCTCTGCAACCTCCAGCTCTGCTTCCTGTCTCTTAGTCAGTGCCACTGTCTCGGTTCCTATCCCTAACACCGACCTTGTTTTCTTGACAAATATTTTACACCAGATGCCCCTCCTGACGCAACCTTCACCATTTAACCGGGCTTGGGACTGGCACTAGAAATACACTGGCTTGTACTCTCTAATTTTTAGAACATACCCAAGAACCAAATGTATCTATGTAACTTTTATATGTTGTCTATTCTTGTTTCTAGTCTTGTTTTGTTAAATTTCTATGAATTACTAGTAGCTTTGAAATATATATTTTAGATAAATATAATGTGTTCGTAATACTATAAACACATTATAGCAGGTAATCTTAGGATTTTAGGCAAGCTAGAGCTAATGTTAGCGCTAATGATATACGCTTTCAACGTCAGAGGTTACCAAGAGTAGTATTATAGAGGTGTGTAAATTAGCGAAGGCAATGTCCGATGAAGTAATCTTCTCTGGCCCCCTCCCAATGCGGCGTGGTGATGTAACTTACAGCAGGTTATGGTCACTGAACTGCTGGATGTCCAGGTGGTGCTCAGAAAATCATATAGGCTGCATAGATAATTGGAGTAATTTTGAGAGTAGGACTGGCTATCCATCCCACTCGGGAAGGTGCTGCTCTCTTATCCTGCAGCAAAAGACATAGTCTTAAAACAGGGCTAGTTAAACTGTGACAATCCAGAGCCAAGACCAGGAAGCAGACAAACAGGCTATTCCGACCGTCTGCTAGCTGGTTAGAGTCGTCACCTAGGGTTCATCATATTGAGACAGTGTCTGTTCCCCGAGCTAAACCAAAATAAAGTATATAAAATATAGAAATATACAAAGAGTTAATTCTAATAACTTAATAAATATTAAACTAGACAGTTGTCATTATACAGCCTGCACCATTGACCTGAAGATGGGACTATCAAATATTAAGTCTTTAAATTCTAAATCAATTATTATAAATTAACTTATTAGTGATCAGGGATTAAATGAACTTTGTTTAACCAAAACATGGATCAAAGAGGATGAGTTTATAGTATTAAATGAAGCTAGCCCTCCTGAATATAATTATATATCCCAGCCTCGTTTAACTGGTAAAGGTGGAGGTGTAGCTGTTGTATATAATAATAATCTAGCCATCACACACAAACCTGAGCAAAAATTTAACTCGTTTGTGGTTTTGTTTAAAAAAATACCTTGTGAAACCCAGAAAAATAAGACTATGGACTCTATTCCACTAATTATCATTTACAGACCCCCAGGGCCATATTCGGAATTCCTACATGAGTTTGCAAATTTCGTCTCCAACCTAGTTACATCTGTAGACAAAGCTCTAATTTTAGGTGATTTCAATATACATTTTGACAATCCA
>JAOUQV010000046.1:2729736-2743254 GCA_028565295.1 Aspidoras spilotus
CTTACTTACTCAGGGAGTTTTTCCTTGCCACCGTTACTCATCTGGGATAAAAAAGTTTTTTGTAAAGCTGCTTTGGGGCAATGCTTATTGTTAAAAGCGCTTTATAAATAAAATTGAATTGAATTGAATTATTTATCTAAAAAAATAATATTTAATGTTATTTCTATTTGGTGTTGAAATGTAGTATATATTATAATATTATATATGATTATTATGTTATTATATTATTGCAAGCCACAACCTCAGCCCCAAACTCATTGAATGTCTCTTCATAATAATTAAATTTGTAGATAAAAGTGAAAGTAATACATTTTGCCACTATGTTTGCACACAGCTGAATTTGTCCTCTGCATTTAACCCAGACACACACAGGTAAAGTGAGCACACGTGCCCGGAGCAGTGAGCAGCCAGCACAGCGCCCTGGGAGCACCTGGGGGTAAGGTGAATTGCACTTCAGCCATGACTTGTCGGTACTTGTAATCAAACTAGGGACCTTCTGCTCACCAGGCTGGTTCCTTAACCACAAGCCTACGACTGCCCCTCATGTAGATGTAGATAAGTTACGTTTTTATCTCTAATGAGCAAGAGAATAAACCTTCAGGGGAACCAGATTCAGAAGATAATTGCATCTTCATTTAGGTGATAACATATTAAACAGCTTGTAAAAATATTCTGTAAATTAGTCTGTAAGGTGAGAGCATGTACATTTACAGTGTGTACCCAGCAGGAAATGGTCATTCCATGTGATGTGAGCTCCATAAGCAAGTTGACCTTCAAGTAAGCTCAATGGGTAGACGAAGAAAGGTCAGGATCAGCACTGTATCAGTAGTAGCATATTAACCTCAGCAGAAAAATAAATGATTACGCATGATCATTGTAAAAGAAAAATAGTGAGTGATAGAGTAAAAACTCTGGCAGGACTAGACATGAGGGCTCCCTAAACTAAAGATGTAACCATAATTCTTGACTGAAAAAATAGTACTTGAAGCTATACTTAAACATTTAGACTGTGTCTAAGTCCCAAATATTAATTGGAAGACTGCTGCATAACTGGGGGCTTTGTTAGGAAAAGGTCTGCCACCAGCTGTGAGTTTCATTATTCTAGGAACTGATGTGGTCCATAATACAGTATATTAACAGTCTAATTAGATATTGTGGAGTGAGACCATTTAGAGCTTTATATATAAGTAAAAAAAGTTCATACGAACAGGTCTATGTGATCCTATCTTCCACTATACAATCTATATAATTAAGGCAGGTTTGTTCCTGCCTTGTGCCTTGTGTTACTGAATTGGGGTATATATGTAAGTAATACAAAATAAGTTATATTTACCTCTCAATCCTACAGATGTTAGTTCATTTTGCATATTCTATAGTGCAGTTAGACTGCAAGTGTGGGAATGTGGCAGTTTCGTTGTGGCTGTTACACTGTATGTAAAACACATCATGTACTAAAATTAGAGTAAAATTGAGTGCAGCAATTAAAATGTCTCTCAAATAATAAAACAGCCCTTTGCCTGTTCTGCATAGTCCATATTTTGCCTCTTTTCAACATCTGCTGCGAGACTCCACATGGTTTATCTAAAACTTTACAGTTTTACTGTCACATTTACTTGGCCAGACTCTAACTGACTAATGTCAGGAGCAGCTGGTTGAGTCAATGAAGTTTTATGTATAACCATATGTTGCTGTTATGATTCAGCACATATTAACTTCACTATTCCAATTTCTTTTAGCACTTCCTTAAAACATAAAAAAACACCTTGACCTGTACTTGTCAATCTCATAGAAAAGTACTCTATGATACACATGATACTCTAAATATTAAAACCCTGCCAGAGCACAGTGTGCAAGACAAAACTCTGGAACTTTAGCATGTTGTTCCAACACACTCTGGTGCAATGGGATTTCTTTTCCTAATAACTGTGCACCTCTGGCCAGACCCCATCAACCTATCTAGTAAGTCATGGTCTATTTTAAAAACATCTTGCATTTAAAGAAACTTTATTTGAAGTCCATCTGGAAATGTGATGTGCTTCCATGCTGCTTGCTCCTGAGTTCCCATGAATAATTATAGCCTTTCATACTTTCTGCCAAACATGGGACTGCAGCTACATCCTGTTCGGAGCGGTTCTGAAAAATCTGCTATGAAATAATAAGTCAGTAATTACAGCGTTTTGCTATGGGAAAGCAGAATCTTAGTCCAAGACACCAAAAGCATAATGTTTCAGCATTCGCCTGCATGCTGAAATAGGTAGAGGAAAAAAGCAAGATTTTTTTCTGCAACTCTGAGGTTTATGAAATGATGCATGTCAACAGTTCCTTTTTTGCCCTGAAATCTGCTGAGTGATAAGGAATTCGCAGAAAATATAACCCATAAAGTGCTGGTCGCTTTTACAATGATTGCTTAGCTGTCAATTTGGATTGTTGGATATGCAAAAGCCATTGTTTTTTGTTAATTGAAAATATCAGTGTTGTTTATACATGTAGAGCATGTGTGCAAACATCATTAGCTTTTTGAACTTGTTCAGTGAAGTAAAACGCATTCGCTAATTAAAGGCTGCAGGTTTAACCCAGCGTGCTCTGCAAGCACGTGTTTCCTGTGTGTGTGTGACAGTGTGTGCAGAGGGGGGCGGGAGGTTCAATAGGGCTGCAACTTATCATTTGCCTGTCAGAGGAGGTAAATTGAACCCTTGGTGGGAGCACGGTGATGGGTCAGCGGGCACAATTCTCCCGCCATCACCCATTTTTACGGTGTGGGAAAGAGAGTGTTAGAGGCGAGAGCCGTCAATCAAGCACTGTGCCGATCATTACTAGTTTGCAGCCGAGCAGAAAAATGGCGTAATAAACAGGTTGCAGCGACTCCATTGGGCTATTCATCGCAGGCAGCAAGGGGGCTGAGGCCTTCTGGCCTTGCTGTGCACAAAAATCCCAATCCAGCTGCATGACCCTATTACTTCTACACAATATAGCTGCCTGTCAGTGTAGCAACTGAAACAGCCCGCCGCACAGAATCACTCTTCCCGACAGGTGAATCCTAGGACCATTTATTCCAGCATCCGGCCATGCTTGGGTGCCTCTTCAACACTCTGCAAAGAGCTGAAATCCTCCAAGCCTTGCTTGGCTTGCAATATGCATTTACAGTGTCATTACTATTATGTTCTGATTGGTGATAAGCTGGAATAATAATAACAGTAAGTACACTTTTTATATCGCCTTTCATAAAGCCAAGATCTCTGTAAAATTAATTAGTAGAAATAACTGAGATTCAGATTATGTCCAGAGCTGACAAAAAACACTGGTGTGTATTCCTCCATGCACAAGGTGAGCAATCTCTTTGAATGTAAGCAGTCAACATGCAGAGTTGTGCACAGTTGTATCCAGCGAAAGAATACTCTCTGTCTGAGCCACAATTCACAAATTTAGAAACAAGTTGAAAAAAAAAACCTAAATCAAAAAAAGTAAAGAAAAAAAAAAAAAAAAGCTCATGCAAGGAGCAGCAGACAAATTGTGCACAGTGTTGCCCGCCGGAAAACAGAAGATATTATTTGCTAGTGAGTTAGATGTGAATTAGTGATTTTACTATTTACACATAATCATATTGTCCACACACAGGATTGAAGTTTGGATGCAACTGCCGTTTATTCTCCACCATAACACAAAAAATTAAAGCAATACATGAATCAAAATCGTAGTTCAAAATGCACTTATTAAACCAAAGTTTAAAAAATTAACTTTATGGCAAAAATATTAGAAGTATAGCAAAAGTCCCAGTAATTTCCCAGAGCAAAAACACAACAGATAATCCACATAACAGATAATACAGATAATCTATGCATGAGCTATGCAAAAAAACTACAAGGTCTATGAAACATAAATGAATACTAAGAATGGGCTTTAAAACATAATGGTTAAACAGATAGTATAATTGTTGCTGACAACAAACCAGAAGAAAATACCAATTTATTCAGATCACATATTATGCAAAACAGGTGCATACTCTTGGGAAGCTGGGAATTGCGGTTTGGAGCCTATATTTTTGACTGGGCCGATTTGCCCGCTTCTGGTTTGGAACAAACCCTAGCGGTAGTGCGTGCAATTACCGATTTCCTAACACATATAGTATGTCAGTAACATGAAACTTAGGCAACCAAGTCACATTATAAAACATCCTTATGTCTATAATGCAAATTTTCTTTATGTTTTCTCTATATGCATTAACACACGCACACACATAATGAATTCTGAAAACACACACAAGAATTATTAAGACATGCAATGTCTACACAGCATTGTTTTTTTTATCTAAAATTACTTTTGGTCTTTAGCTTGCCTTTGAGGATTAAAAAAAAAGAAAGAAAAAACTGAGGAAACTAGTTTGTTGATGTACTGAAGTATAATAAGGGTGGCATCAGTGGCAGCCTCTGCCTCTACAAAGAGCAGAAATCTGGATGCTATGCAGAATATATGCTCTCTCAGTTCAAACACACACACACAGAAAGAGTAGAGCTGTGTTTGATCCTGTCCCCAGTATTCTTTCTTCTGCAAAATTGTTCCAGATGCTGTTATTCAGTATAGAATAAAATGAACTACAAGATAAACTTGTGAAACAAATAGTTTAATTCTGCATTCTATTATAATTTTACACACTAATATTTGACACTGACTTCAGAAATTATAATTATGCTTAGAAGTACAGTGGATTCAGATTTGTGCGATATTTGTAAAATGTTTGTAAAATTCCCAGTAATACATTTTTACCTCTTTTAAACTTAAGAACAAAACTGCAGTTACAGAGCTGGCCACCCAGAAAGAGCAATTACTTGTTTCTACAATGGCAGCATAAATATATGTACTAATCCTCAGAAAATTCATTCACCAGCTTTGTCCTTCTTTTTTGTATTGACTAAGAGTTTGACTAGGTCATTTGAGGTTGTATGTACATAGATAGTTCATCCTTCTCTTCACTCTTGGATTTTGTTAATGTCAGAAACTCGGCAACTTAGGAAACCTGGCACCTCTTGAGGGATTTTATAATTGTGGCAACCCGGCGCTTCTTAACCAAAGGCATCCAGAGACATTATTTGTTTATGAAAGTGTTAATTATGGGGCAGTCACGTGAACTGAATGTGAAAATCCTCGCACTGATTTGTCTGGTTATTTAAGTTGGGTTTTTTGTTTAGTTCAGTGCGTGGCATTAAGATGTCTTAAAATGCAAATGGCACCTTTGTTATCCAGCATGGTGCTTGGATTACCTGTATTGACTTGAACTCTTACTTCAACTTTTGCTTTCTTAGCTATTGCACCCAACCCTCAACTGCTTCCCGTGCACCTCAATGGGGCAGCACACTGTTCCAGGCGTTCAGCCCTGAATGGGTAAAATGCAGAGTGAGTGAGGATCAGAGCTCTTGCACTTTTGTTTTTAGAATCTTACTGTAGCTTGCGTATTGAGGAAACTTTAGCTACCTAGTTCTATGTTTTGGATTCTTAGCCAGTGCTGATGATTCGTGGTGGTTATTTTAGTGTTAATTTATTTTATCAGTATCATTGCAACTATAATTGATAATGCTGTGTTTACCTTATAAATTTGTACTGGTGCTATGCAATAATTAAATGATTTTATGAACAATTCATGGGTGCATTTAGTCTGTAACTGGTTCGCCTCGTACTCTGGGCCATCAACAGGAATTTGTACTGTGAACTTTTTTTTAATCAACTGACAGCAGACATCTGGTATCTCTTTTAATAAAGATTGTATTTTGTAATGTGGCATAAGTTTCAGTCTATCTTCTGGGAGTTTCATTTGCTCTAAGTAGCTCCAGAAAATAAAGGGGTGGAGAAGTCAAGTATTCCGACACCACACCTCTCCATTTGTGGTGGGCACCACATTACCCTTATTCCTTGTTTAATTTGTAGGCTCATATTAAATGCCATATTAAATTGCACATTTTAAGGGAGAGTCAAAAATTATATACAGTTAAATTATATTAACTGTTTGTCTTAACATTTCTTACCATATTAAGTCTCTGTCTCCCCATTCACTGCTGTGCAAGATTGATTGTGTTATGTGTGACAAGTTGAGCAAGGAAATGTAGCTATTGATTTGCACGAAAGAAGAGCAGCATACAATTATTACTTTATTTTCTTTTCTCTGAGTTTATGTCTGGTTCTGACATTTATCAAAAACATTGTGCACAGTATAGAAATGTTTCGTCATGAAGAATTCCTGGACATCACTATGAGCCCAAGAGTATGGAAGGAAATACTCTCAATCAGCAACCAAGAAAAAGTTCAAAAGTCAACCATCAGCTGAAAAATTAATGCTTATATACTTCTGGATTCCAGGATTAGAGCATTGTCAGAAAAAAGGTTCAACAATTTTCCAGGGAGCCTTCATGTCCATGTTATCTTGTGGATCTATCTTTAAGTTATTCTGCTATAGTGAGTATCACTAGAGTTTATACTCTAACACACTCTACATTTCTTAAAATGCTAAATTACAATTATCATACCTAATTATTTCTCTTTTTCTGCCATTTCCCTTTCTCTACTGAGCTGGGTGCACTACTGCAGAGAGAGGGCTGACCCTGGCCTCATCTCCTGCACATGCCTGGCTTGCCCTGGTGGTTGGTTATGGTGAGGACTCACATTGCATGGATTTGCCAGTTCTGCTGGGAATCTTTTATGGATTTAAAAACTCCTAAACACATTCACAGACTATATTTACTCGTATCATTTGAGAGAGTTTTTTATTTGCCACTGTCGCCATCCGGCTTTGCTCAATAGGAATAAAACATGGTAAAAATCAATTGTGTACACATAATGATTATATCCTGTATATAATGTATGTAAAGCTTTGCAACAGTGTTTTATTTTAAAAATTGCTATATAAATTATAAATAAATTAAACTTTACTTAAATTGTATTGAACAGTCATCAGTGATTGTTACAGTGAGATCTTCACTTATTTAATGCCGAAAATCACAATTCACTGTGTGTGTGGATTTGTTGCATGACAGTTCACATCCGGATACAGCTGTCCAAACTGTCCACACTCTACAAGAACTTCATATTACCCAATGAAGTCAAATATTTATTCTATTAGAACAATCTCCTGACCTAGAATTGTCTCCATGTTGTCTATTTGAACTTTTACCTTAGTAACAGTGCTGCCTGGTTGTTTGAGTGCAGAAGGAAGCCAACTTTGAAGCCTCGACTTCCTCATTGATCCGTGAATCGTGAGGGTTACTGCAATTAATGTAATCTAATAAATAAATCCCGTTTTGCAGTTGAAGCTGTTGAACTCATCAACATAGTCTACTTTACAGTCAGTAGTTGTAATTTTCAGCTGGCATGATTGTTTTTATATGTTTACTTACCTTCAGGAAGTGCCTTAATTGCTCCTTTTTGTAATACATAAACAAAGAGATCAAAGGCAGAGTGGGCAACTCTGCCTTTTTTCACTGAAACTTTTATAAACTATATACATTTTAACCTAGTCACTCTATTTATATATGATTTGTTTGCAAATCTGTATTGAAACATTCACATTGAGCTGCATTATTGATTTCAGCAAAATGCATCATGTTTTTTTTTTATATTTTACGGCATATAATATTGTCATTAATTTGTAACTATGGCCAATTTCTCATTACTATTTGTAAAGCAAAATGATCAGTAAGATGTCACTCACAGTCTCTATAGTTAAGCTAAATTAAGTACCTGCCATGTGACATGCACTACTGTATTTATTTCAGGAAACGAAAATCTATATAAAATCTTATTATTATTACCCCATAACTCAATAATATTTACCTATTTTAATGTTTAATTTTAAATTTTCCTAAGCATAAGCTGAAATTTTGTTTTAAATATATGAAAGTTTTTAGGAAAATAAATGATAATTTTTTGGTACTTTCAACTTGTTGCCCCAAAACCAATTATATATATTTTTTATTTAGTTGTCAAATATACCATTATATCTGTATTTCTTAATAACTAAAACATATTAAATCATTTTTATCATTTGTAAGTTATAATTTAATAAATGGTTAATTGAGTCTTAATTACATTTTAGAAAACTCATAAATCAATTAATGTTACCAAAATAGTTTTATGCACTAATACATTTAAATAATACAGTGAATTAACAGAAGATAGGTGGTTATTAGGGTTTTGTCAGAAACGTAAATCATTACATATTAGTTTATTGTGATAATTAGCATTTACATATTACTTACTGCTACTTAATAAAATACTTACTGTATGCAATAATTACATTTGATTAAAATAATAATAATAATAATAAAAATAATAATCACAATGTTACTTGAATAGCTCAGATGCAGCCTGGATAGATCAGTTGGTAGAGTGCATGCTGCAGGAAAATGCCAGAAGCCTTAGTATATGGGGTTTGACTCCCCGAGCCTGCAACAGCTGACAACAAATTGCGATGCTCATTCAGCTTATCCCTGTCCAATGGAGCCAATCTTTGAAGCCAGCCAGTTCAAAGTGATGATGGCAAATAACATGAATAATAATAATAATAATAAGAAGAAAAAGAATAATTTATTATTCTTTTTTATTTCCTATTATTATTATTATTATTATTATTATTATTATTATTATTATTATGTTTCCACACTATATTCGATGTGACTCTCTGTCATACATTTTTGAGATATCGGCATGGACTAAAATATTTTCCATGTTCAGGTAAAATGTACTTTTGTTCATAGCTACAAGAAATTTTTATGTAGTTGCTACACTGTCTATTTTTAAAACCCATGCTTCAGTATATACTTAAATATCTTATTATTTTGAATAATCATTTTTCAAGTTATGATAATTTTTTGGTAAAAGGTTCCCCTTTAAATAAATGATAGAATGTTCCAGAATGTTGCAGAGACAACAGAAGTAACAAAAACACTCTGTTTGGAGTTTTTACTCGAATGAAATTGTTCTAAATTCCTTGTACTTTCACATAGAAACTCAATTTAAACACTCTCCTCCTCAAAATTTCTTCCATATATACAGTACATGCAGTACATGACAATACAATTTCAACCTTTAAAGTCGGAACTGTAGCAACTGGACAGTTCTTTAAGTTATAGACAAGTTCAACCTAATTCTAAGACCGAATACTATATACCTTCCTTTGTGCAATTATATAACAGATTATATAACACGAACTGATTATTATCAGAGTTGGTCTTCATTCTTACTAGAAACATCGTCCAACACACCTTGTCCTAATACTAATTGTACTAATTGTACTGGAACTGCTGTATGACTTGAATATCCCCTCTGGGGATTACTAAAGAATCATACCTTATCAAACCAAGGCAAAGAGCTCTCTGCCAGGGAGAGATCTAGTGACTGTAAATTTGTCACAATTTTAGCTACACTCATTAAAAAAGGTGCAATGAGACCTGTGTTCCGTAACACAGGCATGCACCACTATTACACACTATCTTACAAATATCTTTCATGCTTTTCTTAATACAAACCGATGACTTTTAAGTCACCCCATTCATTGCCATTTCAACTCTGCTTCCTTAAGTCCACCATTAAGCACTTTGTACAGGATCCAATCTGTGTGGCAGGTAAATTGCTCTTCATCTGAACAGATTAAGTGAGCTCCTATTACCTTCGATTTAGCCACCGCTCCGAACCTCTGCACATTTCCACAGGGTCATTAGTAACACCTGGAGTCTTTCACATTATTCGGAGAATCGGCATCATAAATTTCGGCCCATTAATGATTATTCGGACTTCTCAAGATAAATGGCTCAGTGTTTTTGATAATGAAAATATACACTCTGCCCAGAAACGGGCTCCGACAGTCACATTACCTTTGTAATGTACTTCATGGTTGATCATATCAGGCGATGTCATAATTTTTACAAGAATGGACTGATTAAAAGCCAAGATATATTGTGTTGTTGTATTCTACAGGCTTTAGGGCTCCAGCATGATCTACTATTAAGCAAAGGGCATTAGTACAAATGCATACATGTGTAGAAATGGCATCATTAAACAGGTGACCCTTATTTCCAACCACATTGTTATGCCTTTGGCAATGACAGATATGATCATAAAAGTAAAATATATAGACATAGTTAATGATGATGATGTTTCAAAAAATATGTATGTGGTGAAGATGATAGTTGAGGGAAATATATTTATATTCCTTAAAATTAAGCATCACAGTAGAGGTCTGGATTGGAATGATATTTTAATCGTATCTTTATATGATTTATATTTGAATTAATTTTAAAAACACTTGAGTTCATCCTGCTACCACCAACAATAACCGCTCACGTCAACATAACACGTCAGCCTGATCTTGGGCTTGTAATGTCACACATATAGCATGTGTTAGATTAATTAGTGCATGGAATTTATTTAATGCCTTTCTTAAAACAGCTACATTTTAAGCAATTCATATAAGCAATTCCCAGCCTAGGGTTTGCATGTTCTTGTATTGAGAGAATCGTCATAATACAGACTCCGAAAATTATATTAAAATAGCAAATAATTTTTCATCTAATTTTTTATGTTAGACATCAATAATTTTTTCCTTGTTTCTCAGGGAGCCCTCATTCGCGTTGTTCCCTCTGGATCTCATTTTTAACTATGCTGCTCTTGCTAGTCTCAGTGGAATTTCTAATATGAAACATGCATATTTCTTAAATTGATCATGTATAATCATTTCCTTCTCTGCTATTTCTCTCTTTCTGCTGAAGTACACATGCAACCATTGAGAAAGTGCTGAGCTAACTTCTAAAACCCAGGTTATACCCTGATGGTAAATTCTGCACACTATCACAGACACTTTTCAGGTTGTTAATCTGATATAACCCAAATGAAGATGGGTGTTGTCATGTACTTGCTACTGTTGCTGTCTATCTTGTTTATTGAGGAATATTAACCTTATTTTAATTTTATTTTTATTTGTTGTATGTAATTTCTGTTACTTTCTGCTGTGATAATGTTCCACTGTAAAAAGTGCTATATAAATAAAGCTTAATATAATTGAAATTAATTTTATACTGCACACAAGTCAAACCTGGGACATTTAATTATCAAACCAACAACATACCTCTGTCTTTTTCACATAAGTTTATTCCAAGTAAAACATATCATAGATTTTACCCTTCTGTAGATGATAATGTAAATGACGGAGCAGGAAAGTAGTTTTTCCTGAAATTCATGTGGCTTATATCATGAAAATTGATTAGTTCAGGAGAAAAAATGGACACAATTAAATCAAAATCTTAAAACTGGAGATATAATTCATGGGGCATGGTTAAAATAGTCACCCGTGGCTCTTTTATGACTGTGCCAGTCTTTATGACTTAAAAGAAAATGTCAGTGGCAGTAAATGGCGTGCCAGTGAATAATGTCATTATGGTGAAGAAGACATTTAAAAATTTGATGCTGTCTGTAAGGAGTTCTGCTGAATGGACAATTTCTTCTGCTAAAGAAGATGTCTCACTGTTTCTTTGTCTCTTGGCTTTTATCAGAATTAATATTCTGCATTCCTCCATACGACTCTTAATGAGTGTGATTTGTGTAAAAATTGAGCTTGAATGAAACCTCACTGAGCTTAATCAGGCAGCTGAGCACCTAGAGTCAACATTTTGTTGTATTCTGGATAGCGTAGCCGCAATTAAAAAAATATTAATACAAATAAAAAAAACTAGAACCTTGGTATAATTATTTCACACGCACCCTAAAACAGACCTCTATTAAACTGGAGCATAAATGACATCAGAAAAACCTGCTTGTGTATCAAACAGCATGGAAGGATAGATTGTAAAATATAGGAAAGCTCTTAGTGCTGCTAGAGCACAATATTTTTCCTCGCTAATAGAATACAACAAAAATAATCTTTGCTTTTTATTTAACACCATAGCAAAACTAACTAGGAAGAAGACCATTGCAGAAGCGTTCCCACTATCAGGTTGTAATTGCAATGACTTTATGATTTTTTTCAGTGATAAAGTTGAAAATATAAGGCAAAAAATCAATACTGTAAATCTTAATTAGAGTAAACCAAGTCAACTAGATGAAAATATATTCACCTTAGACCAGAGATTATCCTACTTTGGTCCACTTCAAGTTTGGTCCACTAGTTAATTTCACTAGTTTCATCATCAAAATCTACAACATCTATATTAGATCTCACACAATTTTACTCAAAATTTACTACCAGAAATAAACAATCAAAATAATCTTATAAAAATTATCAATTGCTCTCTCAGCACTGGCTATGTCCCTAAATCATTTAAATTAGCATTTCTTAAACATATCATTAAAAAACCTAACCTTCACTCCTACAAACTGTCAAATTATAGACCAATATCTAACCTCCCCTTCCTCTCCAAGATCACACAGATGAATGTGTAAGCCAATCCTGAGAAGAGAAACACCAATTTACTTGAGTCAATGAATGTGTAAGGGACATTAGACCTTGGTGTGATTATTGATTCCAGCCTTTCCTTACAATTCAATGTACAGGTGCTGGTCATAAAATTAAACTATTATGAAAAGATTTATTTCCATAATTCCATTCAAAATGTGAAACTTGTATACTGTACACATTTGTTACACACTGATATGTTTCAAGTGTTTATTACATTTCTATAGTAATTTTCTATATTGTTAAGGTGAGGTTGCTGGACAATTAAGGACAGGGATACCATGGTCCTTAAACCAGGTATTTGTAGCTTTGGCATTGTGTGCAGCTGGAATCAGTGCTTCAAGAACCACTATGAACAGACATGGGTTTCAGATGTCACATTTCTTGTGTCATGCCACTCTTAAACAAAAAAGGCGTCAGAAGCGTCTAAAGGAAAGGAATATATATTTAAATTTAGCATTTCCTTTGGAAATCAAGGTCCCAGAGTCTGAAAGAAGAGAGGAGAAGCACAGAATCTACGTCACTTGAGGTAGAGTTTAATGTTTCCACAAGTTTTCATGGTTTGGGGAACCATGACATGTCTGCTGGTGTTGGCCCACTGTGTTTTCTTAGATCCAAGATCAATGCAGCCCTCTACTAGGAAATTTTAGCAAACGTCATTCTTCCTGCTGCTGACCGAATTTTGGGAGATGCTGCTTTCATTTTCCAACAAGACTTGGCACCTACACATAGTGCCAAAGCTACAAGTACCTGGTTTAAGGACCATGGTATCGCTGTTCTTAATTGTCCCGCAAACTCATCTGACCTTAACACTATAGAAAATCTATGGGGTAATGTGAAGAAGTAGCCACACGCCAGACCCAACAATGGCGAACAGCTGCAGGCCACTATCAAGCCACACTGATTCTAAATGTTATATATTATTGTTAGTTATAGAATTACATATTACATGTATATGTTATGCATAGGTATATATATATATATATAGGGGTTGGACAATGAAACTCAAACACGTGGTTTTAGACCACAATAATTTATTAGTATGGTGTAGGGCCTCCTTTTGTGGCCAATACAGTGTCAATTCGTCTTGG
>JAOUQV010000046.1:2815655-2826177 GCA_028565295.1 Aspidoras spilotus
CTGCACGGATGGGTTAAATGCGGAGGACCAATTCCGCTGTGTGCAGACACAGTGGCAGAATGTATCACTTTCACTTTTTCTTTCAAAAACCTGATTTTTTTTAACTTAGATTTTAGGAACTGCGTGTTGAACTGTGACCGTTTGGAATGATTAAGTATATTCTGTTAATTAATGACTCTGCAATTCCTTCCTTGTATCCAAAACTGATTCACAGTGTCTTTAACAATATTTACTAATGAGCCATTCATTAGGGAGAGTTGGTTTAGATAAACCAGTCCCTGTTGATGTAATTTAACCTTGTGATAATGTCAACCAGTTTACTATTGGTCTCCCATGTCTTCTGACTCCTTTCACAAGTTCTGTCATTACAATTACTTCAGTGCTTTAGGATGTTCAATGTAGGAGCCTCGTCTTTTGATGTAGTTCAGTAGCGTCTTTTCTGTTTTGGACATTTAGTAGACTTGCTCAGTTGTCATCATCTTTGTGAGAATCTCAACAACTCCAGGGGCACTTATTTAAAAAAAAAAATACTATTTCTGAATATAACAGTGTACCTTTATCATTTACCTTCACATTTTGAAGCAAAGCTAGTCAGTGCTAATTTAAAACACAGAATAGATATAATTTACACATGTTAGCCAGATAATTAAAGTCTTTAAATAACTAGAATCTAACTGAATTTGCCATTATGTGATTATAAGCAACATTGTTATAGATGCATTATAGATGACATTAGCCATCTTAGTATCTTAGTCTACATTCTGAAAATCCCAATAAATCTGTCAAAATGGAACTCATTAGAAAATGGATATCATCATACTGTATGTTCTAATGCCATTTTTGTGAGAGAGAGCAATTTGTCAGGAAAAAATACAATCAGCGTCATCAATGTGACAAAACACAGCAGATGAATTTTCTTAGGCCATACACCAGTAGAGCTTGATAATGGAGTATGGTGTGGAAATCAATTAATGTGTTGAGCCCTGGTCATAAATTAGAGGACTATCATTGTCAAATGTCTTTATCATAGATCCACAAGGGGAATGAGATGTCTTCAAATTAAGATGTTACCTAAGATGTAAGTGGGCCGTTGAGCCATTATCCATCAAAGCCCAAAGCATGGCCAAATTCAATCTTTGTAACCTATTTAGCTAAATATGCAAAGGTATGTTTGTCATCGTAAAGCGTCATCTGTAGTCTTTTATTTAAAAAATTGGGCTCAGGTTGGGGCCCACTTTTAAAGTTTGGGTACTTAACAAAGCAAAATTAATTACAACCTACACTCGCCCTTATGTCTGTTTAAATTAAAAAATTATCAATACTGTATATTTAGTATTTAGACCTATTTCTTTAATTGGTTTATGTGTGGCATGGTGGTGTGTAGTGCCGTCATATCACAGCAGAAAGGTCCTGGGTTCAATCCTGGGGGTAGCGGACTTTAGGTGAACTGGAGATGCCAATTTTTCAATGACTAGTGTAATATGTACGGCGGAGTGACCAGGAGATGTCGGCAACACTGCGCCCGCTGGATTCCCTCCGACTGCCCATTCACTCTTATTATTATGATGAATGTTATATATTATTGTTAATTATGAAATTATGTATATGATTACATCACCCAAATGAGGATGGGTTACTTTATAAGTCTGGTTCCTCTCAAGGTTTCTTCCTTACATATTCAGGAAGTTTTTCCTTGCCACCGTTACTCATCTGGGGTAAAAAACGTTTTTTGTAAAGCTGCTTTGGGACAATGCTTATTTTTAAAAGCGCTTTATAAATTAAATTGAATTGAATTGAATGTATATAACCTTAATGTATGAATGTATCCATGATAATATATTACTACAAATTAATCCTCTGGGGCCAGTGCCATGCTCCTACTCATTACGTTCAAAGTGCAGAGGTGTAGCTACAATTAATGCTGCCTTTTATTATGATATGGATATTTCCCCCTTGTCCTTGGGACACCACCTTGTACTATTAGCACAAGATCTCACGCCCCTTTACTCTCCCTCCCACCTATAATCAGGCAGCTGTTTCATGTAGCTGATGATTGTGAAGCTTTACGGGTTCGTGTCTGGATATGCTATATGAAAAGAGGTGGAAAAGAGGAGATCTTTTATATATTATTGTTAGTTATAGATTATATATTAGATGTATACAGATTGCATTTATAAATAAAATTGAATTACATTTCACATTATCAGAGGTTATTCTTGTTCTCCACTAGAAGCCAATGTTGAATCAGACAGCTTCAGATCAGGACGACTCCTCATAGAAGAGTCACATGCTAGCAGCTAATATAAAGGCATGCGTTAATTTTATTTAATAATTACACAAACATTAATGAGTTAAAAAGATATGATTTCTCGATACTCCCACACAGGAAAAATGCAGAAATAAAGGCGGAGAGGGTTTTAATAATAATAATCCTTTTCAACATAAACCAACACAGAAATAAACTCGAAACAAAACGGAACAAGAAACATACCCTGGCAAAACACGTAGCATGAAACTAAAACCAAAACTCTTCGCATAACTCAAACTACTCTTTTAGTTTCACATTTAATGTTATAATGTTGCACACTGAACTAAACAAAAACTCAACTAAATGTGACTCCCTCGTAAACAAGAGCAGTCACATGTTGCCGCTAGTTTCCATGTTCGCCGAATCCCAGGTTGCCAGAGTTTCCGTGTTCCTGGCAGCAAGGCTTCACAAATATTATTAAGATAATAATCTTAGCCTTTTTTCAATCGTTTAACTTTGTTCTGTCTGTCTCACACTCTGATCTGCTGCTCTGTTTATTTTTAATTATAGCCCCAAACTGGCATGTTAACATAGTGTTTTTATTTTGTTTTACCTGGTCACTCAATTTTATTTTGACAGTCTAAATATTAAGAAATCAAGCCAAACACCTTTCAACTCTTCTTTTTGGTCATTCACTTCATAGGCAGATCTAGAGTTTGGATATTACTTCAGAGACCAATACTAAGTCTCTTGTCCCATAGTCTGTTAAAAAGCTAATAGTCTTATTAAATATAACACCTGTGAATGGTATATATACAGTATGAAAAAAAAACATTAGATTGAACAGTGAATAAAAGCATCTCAGTATATGACAACAGCTACTGTAGACCTTCTTGTGATGTGGCCTAATGAAGTGTCTATGAAATAATTTTTGATTTTACAAACCTGATTAAAAAAAACTAAATAAAAACAGAATGCAATAATTTACATGCCAAATATTGGCTCATTTAAAATTTCATGACAGCAACACAACTCAAAAAGATGGGAAGAAGATCACCAATCTCTCTAATTCTCTGCCAACAAATAGTGGAGCAATATCAGAAGGTCTGCTGGAGTTTGACAGTGTAAAATTGCAAGGAGTTTGAACATATTATCATCTACAGTGCATAATATAATTAAAAGATTCAGAGAATCTGTAAGAATCTCTGTGCGTAAGGGTCAAGGGCGGAAAACCATATTTGGTGCCCGTGATCATCTGGCCCTTAGACAGCACTGCATCACATACAAGCATGCTTCTGTATTAGAAATCACAAAATGGGCTCAGGAACATTATCTAGAAACACAATTCACTGCCGTTGCCAGCTTCAACTTGAGCACCTTTTTTCCTCAGTCCCCAGACGTTTACAGACTGATGTAAAGAGAACAGTGGTAAACATGGCTTTCTCCCAAAGTATTTGAGAAGTGTTGTTGTTACAAAATTTTAAATCACCTAATTTTACTTTTTAAATGATACATCATCTATGTTCTATTCTGAATAAAATATGGAATTTTGAAACTTCCACATCATTGCATTCCGTTTTTATTTACATTTTGAACTTTGTCCCAACTTTTTTGGGTTTGTATAACTACTCACTGCTCCGATATAATCCGATATGTCTAATAAGTTTTGATTTTACTTGAAATCAAAGACTGTGTTTTCGCTTAACATCTATGTACTAAACATTTATTAGAATGCATGTAAGCCTAGATTTTGCATTTTTATGAAGTCTATTGTTTCCTTTCATAGTCCAAAAACATGTGGTAGGCTAATTGGTGTTGATAAATTGCCCTTACATCTGAAGCACAATTAGGTTTCCATATCCCACAGAGAACATTTGTGCAGGCAATCATGACAAAGTAATAATGGCGTATAACATGGAAAGACATAGTAAATCCAGAAAATTTTAAATGATCAATATTCTATATTTAGTACTCAGAAGGACCTATTACTAATTCCACACATAAACCCAATTGGTTTATGTGTGTCATGTGGTGTGTAGTGCCGTCATATTACAGCAAGAAGGTCCTGGGTTCAATCCCTGGGGATGGTGGACGTGGGTAATTTCTGAGTGAAGGTGCATACATGTCTGGTTTTCACCCATAGTCCGCTGCATGGAGATGTGTAATATGTATATAATCTTAATGTATGAATTTATCATAATAAATAAACAAATGTATTAAAATACTATTTATGAAAGCATCAATTACAATTGCCTGCTATATACTTATTTAAATGTGTGAATGTGTTAAGTCTGCCTGTGAAATGGCACTGTTCATGTCTGTGTGTCTGTGGATTGACAAAAGAGGAAGAAGATGAATGTCAGAACCTTGCACAGTGTTCACCCACTTCCTGTCCCATCTACTACCTAAGAATGAACTCATGTGAAAAAGAGAATGAGAAAGAGAGGGAAGTGAGAAAATGAAGAGAAAAAAAAGATCTGCATAAGCGAGAGAGTGAGTGACAAGTAGGGTCGTCCCCTCTCTGTTTAATGACAGTGCCAGTTACACATGCTGAATTGTTTAAATACGACTCGCCAGTTTCAACAATCATCATCTTCCTTGCTTTCACCCTTCATACCCGGCAGCCTGCAAACTGACACATAATTACACACTTACTGATAGTATCGCCGTGCCGATAATTAAAAGTGCCACTAGAGTATTGCTATTGCTAGTCTACAGCTGCGAAGCTGTCAGGAGGTGGAACCTCAATTCAGCGCCGTTTTAGTGGCACTCTCTTCACCTTGCCTCGCCTTTGCTCAGAGCTTCCATGCCGGTACTATAATAGAAAGGTCCCGGGCTCCGGGCTTGTCTTGTCTTACGCAAACTAGGAAAATCTATTAACAATCCAATAAGTAATACACAAACAGCATCACCTGAGGGGTTAAACAGCATGATCCGGGCCCAGTGTGTCCCTGCATCTTTGTATCAATCTGACTCTCCATTACAGGGACACTCACCACTCTGATTTAGTGTGTCACTTTTGGAGGAAGGTGATTTTAGCACCATTAGAAATATATATATATATATATATATATGCACACCTTTAACAAAATTCTACAACGTAGTGCCTGGCTCACTATACTGTATGTTAGATGTGTGACGGCTTCAAAGTTGACAGCTGAAGCCTTTGAAAGACTGATAGACTTGCGGAAAGAATGACGCAAAGCGAGAACATTTCAATCCAAAAGTAATTTCCAAGTCATTTCACACATCATGTCATGCATTTTTGACTGCTTCTACAGTAGCTTGCACATTGATTCTTGATTTTATTTAAACTTTTTTTGGATTTCTGTGCCAATCTCCTCTAACTTCATTTCTCATTTGCTGCATCTATAACTGAGAGAGAGAGAGAGAAAGAGAATGAAAGGCACAGCCAACTATAGGTAGGTAATATCTTGTTTTATCTGGGGCTTTACACTGATTTCATAATTGCCTCCCACTGAAAGTCACTCCCGGGAGTCTCTGGATCGATAAAACAAAAGGTATTATTGAAAGTACCTTTATGTTTTATCAAAACCTCAGTCACACATTATAGGGGAAATTGCTGTGCAAAAAAAATCGCATTCGTGATGTCTGTGTTAGAGGCTTAAAATGCATCTAGGTAAAACATTCATTTAATTTTGAACATTCAGAACATTAAGATTTTGTTCTGCCAGGCAAGGGGCAGAGAGGAAGACCAAAGAGGAGATATATGGATGTGGTCAATGTGGACATGCTACAGTTGGCGTGAAATCAGAAGAGGACAGAGTGAGGTGGAAAAGATTGATTTGCTGTGGCGACCCCTGAATAAGGGAGAGGCAGAAATAAGAAGAAGAACATTATGATTTTGTTACAATGAGACAATGGATAAGGACAGCTCTTTTGGCAAAGGCATAGGCAGTGATGTAATGTAAGGCAGTGACGCTTTTAAGAGGCAGATATACAAATATGCAATTTAAATTTAATAGGGTCGCTTATAGCCACCATATAGTTTACTGCTTGCACATTAATAAATATATATGAAACATAAATGTAATATTTTATTTACATTATAATATGTACAAAAGAATATAATGAGTGATATCACTAGAGACTAATGCTAAGTAAATCAGATTTCCTCAGTGTCAAGAATCTGCTGTCAATCAAGAGAAGGTCCGGGCACTGTGACACATTGACAGCTCCTCCAATCATCATGCAGAAGCCCAGTGCCCAGTCCCGTGTACAACCATTTATTTCTAGAGAATCTGAACGACCCTGGTAGTGATGTTTCCAATTAATGTCCCGAAATCCAATTGAACTCCACTAAATATGCTTTTCAGTGGGTTTTCGTACAATGCGTAACCTTTGTATATAAAAAAAATCATTTGGAACGCAACCTGCAAAAGCTTATCACTGATTCTGAAACCAGCAAACCAGCTGTTTTCTGTACTAATGTACTGTACATGCAACATGTGTACTCTGTACTAGTATTGTAACTTTTTAAAAAAAAAAGTTTTGACATTTTCGAGTGTAACTTTTAGTCTTTAAGCTATCATCTCTGTTCTTATATCATATCGGCATTCCTTGCACACACATAGATAAATGTAACGGTGGAGACAAAGGATTAGAGCCATGAACTACTGCTTCTAGGATGAAGTGTGGTGGAATAAACTCACATGACATAAACACAAACATGTTTTCACTGTGTCTATTACCTTAAGACTCACAACTGCCAGTTATTATGGAAAATGTTATGTTGCTAATTTAAGTTTTGCAATTATTTTTTGAGCAATAATTATGCTGCCTTGCCATGCCAAGCTGTTATGATGTTTCATGTACAAATACAAATCTTTTTTGTGTAGAGGCATTGCCAGAATGTCATGGTTGTGTTGACGTTTGACACTGATTATAAAGGTCTAAAACATTGCTAGTAGCAACAAAATTCCGAAAGTTAGCAAATGTAACTGTGCTCAATGTAAAAATGACCAATAGCAATGCACTGTTTTTCTGTAGGCAATATCTATAGTGCAAATACAATATGGTGGACAGGGCTTATCTCTGGTTCGGGGGATAGTTTTTTGTTATTTATTCTGAGGTGAGAATGGGCAGAAATTTACATAGGAAAATAATAATTTGTATAATGGCTCTGATACTACCATTCCTCCTAAACAAGTTTATATTGTCTATAAAAGTATGTATAAAATTAGGGAAGTGGAAAGTTACTGAGGAAGCTTTTGTAATTTTTATGTCTTTACTAAATGGTTTAACTACATTAAATGTTGTACTAAATTGTATATATAAATGTAATCTGCTTTTGCAAAAAGAGAGCAAAGAAAGACGTACCTTTTTGGACATTATGTATATTTTATTACCTGTAATTCATTATATAACAAGATTTTGAAAAATGTATAAAAATAGATTGATCAGTTTTTGCAAAATAACTCTTCAAATTGTATTGTTCTCCCTCCTCTGAGCACAGGTTCCTGTGCAGCCACCTGACTCAATTCCCAGTACATTGCTTTTTTTCATCTCTATACAAACTGATGTCCTGCTGTGAAAATAAATCACACCCAGACTTCCTTTCTCGTCCCTGCATGTTCCTTTATGCACTGTATGCTGTGGAGTTAATAATCAGGAAAAGTTTTACACAGTTCAACTCACTGACCCTACCCACCTGAAAAGGTCCCTTTTATCAACACTGTGCCTTTTTTATTTAATCCAACCCTATGATCTTGCTCAATGCCAGGCTAGTCAGAAAATATCACATGCCCTCATACATATGACCTTATTTAACTAACGTCACATTGCATATTACTGTACAACATTATATTCACCTTTGACATCGGCTTGATGGTGTCCACCTTTGTTGTGTTTGAAATGAGTGTTCCGTCCCAGCATGAATATCATGGAATATTATGGAGGACATAAAGCCGCGCACATAGAAACATTTCATTCACATCATGTCCGCCACTTAAGTATCACTCATACACAAATAACATGGGTTATGACACCAAAGTGGCTTATATTAAAGCCTTTCCCACAGGATTCTAGTATATCTAATGATTTTTAATATATTTCACATGCTACAGACCCATGAATTTGTCACATCTCCAACTTATGAATGTTTCCATCAAACTCCAATTTTATAGCAATAAAAAGGTAATTAATTGTGCATAAAAATTCTGTAACTACATTAAAAAAGTTGTGTCGTGCTCATAAATATATAACCCTGTTTTCTGCAAATGAAAAAAAAGCAATACAATTTTTTTTCTAAAATGACTTCAGGGATATAGATATTTAAACAGAGATGAGGATGGATAGCTCAGTTTGTTGAGCAAGATGCTGGAAAAGCCAGGAGCATTTGCAACAGAACTGTAACAACTGACAAGAGTTTGTAATCCTCAGTCAGATTATCCTTATCTGTGTAGATAACTATTGCGAAAGGATAACGGTGTATGATATCAAATTTTTTGATAGAAATAATGTTTCCAAAAGAAAAATGTTTATATGACAGTAATGAAAGATATATTTAACATGAGCACTTTGTAGACAAAAAAATAATGAAACCTGCTAGGTTTTGCTATAAAATAAGAAGCAACTGTGAATGTCAAAAAATCCCCAGAAGAACTGTCAGATTCTTGAAGACACAGCAAAACTAAGCAGATTATTACTGTAGAGTGAAGAATAAACCCTTATACAGTATATGCAACATATTCAGATGACTTCAAATGTAGTGAATATGTTTCTGAATATGTAATGAACACTATAAACTAAAGGAAGTAAATATTTTGTATGCTTTTTTCCTTAAATGTACAATTTATGCAATGTTATATTGTACGTAATTAAGTAAAGTTGTCTGTTATGTAATACAGTATGTTGCATTCTTGACTTTACCTGCAAATATTACTTGAACAATATAATAAGACTTTTGCACAGTACTCAAGGATTCAGGTGTCTATTGGAAAAATAAATTATCTCTTTTATTTTTGATGATGCAACATCATATTTATAATTTTATGATATGTATACTCATTGTTCCTTGGTTCAGCTTGTTCTGCTGTCTTTGGATAATCTCATACAAACCATTCAACCTTTCTGCTTCTCCTCAGCCCACTGGCATGCTTGGTAATGATCATGAAATAAACAGCCTGGCTCCTAAACGTGACTTGGCATAGAGTCCATTTCTTATTAGATAAGGAGAGCAGAGGCACAGAGAGTGGTCGCTGAGGCCCACAGGCCTTTCACTTGCAGGTTAGCACCTAATTTTCTGCTGGCGGCTCTTTAGGGCAACTCTTTAGGGTGGGCACTGATGGCTCTTGGAGGGGGCGTGGAATGGACAGGTGCCTGTGGGCAAGAGGGTGCCTTTCTGCATCTGCTACCATCTGGCACGTCATTCAGGCAGGCTGGCAGCACCCCTTGTGTCCTGCCAACCATGGAGAAGGCATGTCAAGGGCAGCCTTAGTACAAGCTTACTCACAGGGCAGCACCAATCCCCTTCGGAAGTGCATTATGCCTAAAGGGTAATTTTGCTTCCACAACACCTCTATGGGACTGGCAAGAATATGGTGGGCCAGTGCCAAGTGTGGGCTGTATCACCCTGTGTATGTATGTGTATGAATAGGGAAGGTTAAAGTATTCATTAAGATGTGGGCAGCTGAACTCATGTTAGAATGTAGCAGAATAAACAACAAATGACTATTATTCCTCTCCTACAGTTCTGTGTTGAGATTATCGTGATTGCTGTGATTAGTGGATTTTATTGCAGGATATTTAAAGGTTCTTTAATGGTTCATACACTAGTTATGGGTTTTTAATTCTTTTTTTGATAAAGAAGTTTAAAGATATTCTATTTATAATGTATTAATGTGGGTGGCACAGTGGGTAGCATTGATACCTTACATCATGAAAGTCCAGAGTTTAGGGTGTACTGGGTCCTTCTGTGTAATATATATCGTTAAATATGAAGTATATTGTATCATTTTTGGCTCAGCAGTGACTTAATGGATAAGGTAAAGGGCTGGGGACCAAGAGATTGCTGGTTCAAACCCCACTCTAGGCAATTTATGGCTGAAGTGCCGTTGAGCAAGGCACCCAATCCCCAACTGCTCCCTGTGCACCTCATTGGGGGCAGCACACTGCTCCAGGTGTTCAGCCCTGGATGGGTTAAATGCAGAAAAATAATTTTCTTTTGAACTCTGGCATGTCACCCATAATGTTGTGTGCATTGCAATATTTTGAGCAAAACTGTGCTCTTACACTGCTAATTGAACCTTCACA